>CAWZYM010000340.1:0-110000 GCA_963966185.1 Rhabditoides inermis | reverse complement strand
TACTTCAAGTCAAAAATAAGTCGCCACTGTTCCTTTAACGACACATACTGCATATGTTTGCAAAAAAGACACTCACCATCCGTCAGAAACTTTATAGTTTTTGGATTTGTCTTTTGGTGGCAACTCTACCGTATATACGTACGGCACTCCGATAGACGCAGCATAGTCGTCACTAGCCCCTCCGCCCTCTGAGTTCATATGTTTTTTGGTGTTTATTTGTCAAGTTCAAATTGAAATGTTTACCTAATTGTTCACTTAGATCAGCTGTCGAACCGTATTGGTATTCGGAATTGGGGTTGACGTTCAATATTGCGTTTCGTATCTCTATAGAAACTCTTTTCTATAAGTATATAAATTACTTCGGTAAAGTGTTGAAAACATACTAGTTCTTCTATATTCTTAGGGTAAGTCTTAGTCTTATATCCATACGGATAGGTAATGGAATGAAAATAAGAATGCATGTAAAATATGCAATTATATTTCTGAATAAAATAGTGAATTTGTGTTACGATTACATACCTTTTTCGAAGAATGTTACTGAGGGCCACGCTTTCGGGCTCGGACAAAGGTTCCGTTCCACAATAATTCCTCCTATAGTGTGTCTATCAGAAATGTAGTGAGAAAGATTCTAACCCGCATGGATCAGTGACGTTTATACTTTTCCCAAATTCGAAGTTAAAATTTCTATTTATATCGACCCCCAAAGGTTAAAAGATAAGAGGGTGTTGGCTGTTTTTCACGAGTTGTGAATAGCGGCATAGATGGAAAGTCGGACAGGAGCGGCCGTCGATTTTTTCTCTATATAAATTACTTCGGTAAAGTGTTGAAAACATACTAGTTCTTCTATATTCTTAGGGTAAGTCTTAGTCTTATATCCATACGGATAGGTAATGGAATGAAAATAGAATGCATGTAAAATATGCAATTATATTTCTGAATAAAATAGTGAATTTGTGTTACGATTACATACCTTTTCGAAGAATGTTACTGAGGGCCACGCTTTCGGGCTCGGACAAAGGTTCCGTTCCACAATAATTCCTCCTATAGTGTGTCTATCAGAAATGTAGTGAGAAAGATTCTAACCCGCATGGATCAGTGACGTTTATACTTTTCCCAAATTCGAAGTTAAAATTTCTATTTATATCGACCCCAAAGGTTAAAAGATAAGAGGGTGTTGGCTGTTTTTCACGAGTTGTGAATAGCGGCATAGATGGAAAGTCGGACAGGAGCGGCCGTCGATTTTTTCTCCAAGTTGATTCAACTAGAATATTCATACCCATCAGGGTTTAATACCGGTAGACATTTAACTGTGATTTTGTCAAATAGTGCACGAATTGGGGAGGTGGTGGCTAGCTGAAATTGTTTGAGTGAATTACTTACACAACATAATTGAGAGAAACGTGCATGTCGAATGGTACAGATAGCTACAGCAGTGGAGGTATGTTCATTGGCGTGAATTGTAGCGTCCACCAATAATGATGGTGTTTCGGGATCCGAAGTGTTAGATCCAAACTGGAAAGTATGTATATTGCAATATTTGTATTGAAACCATATTTGAAGCTCACCTGAATCATATATATTTTTCGTTTTCAATGAGTGGTTCCGATTTCCACTAGTGTAGCCTTTGATGACGGTTTAGAAACGATGTTCTTCAGCTCAGTTGTGATCTGAAACACTAATTGAACTGCGTTTAAAAAAAAGAAAAGAAAAGAAAACCGGCCTGTGTGTAGTCTCTGTACGCGTTTGTGATCGCAAAGGGGTAAGGAACCCTTTGAACTGGTCGAATAAACGAGCAAGAGTATTAAACATTGAAAATCCCTTGAATCCAATTTGATTCAATAAACTTCATTCTAAACAGTTGTTTTTATTTTGAAAGTGAAAATGAAACAGAGAAGAATGGATATTGGTTCGTGTTTTCTTGCTATTACATGAATGCATTATTCATAAATGCGTCAATGCGAAGAAATGAATGTTTGCATTCTGTGACTAATAGGCATATTTAACCGACAAAATCACAACAAAAAAGATGTGAAAATGGAAACAATCAGCTTGGCAACAATATCAGGAGAAGACAGACATACATACAGACACACATACACGTATGTCGGAAACACTGCACACTGCTTGTTGGTATATTCAATTCTCTCACTGTCTTTTAAACACACAACGATGGCCAACGCATCAAATTAAAACGGTGACGTTGGGCTCTATTCGTCACAAAAAGCATATAGAATTTTCGATGAACGGCATGTGACACCCATCCCATCATGTCAATCTATACAAATGAAGGCAACTATATGCGATGGCAACTATACAACTATACGAATTTAGGTGTCGCGCGAGAGAGAGAGCACAGAGAGAGAGACAGAGACGTACGAGCTGGTGAAGCGGACCAGTTTCGACCCTCGAGTGAGTTTACACGCATTCCTATCTCCATTTTGTGCTGACTTTATTCGTTCAGATGATCGAGAAGTTCGTCGAGATCGAGCGGCAGCTGCCTCTTGCCTTTGTCTACGGACAGCGCGTCGCCGGCAAGAGGCAGCTCATGGTATACCGTAACCGAACGGTTACGGTTACCCGCTCTGGTTCGGGGTCGTGCACGACAAGGAGGTTGAGAAGAGCGACCCCGAACTGGTGCGCCTGTGGGTGCGCCAGCCCGGCGACGATGCCCGCCCGTCCGACACTCAGCCTCCATCGCAGATTTTCTGTCCCCGCAAGTAGTGTTCCCCTCATTCGTTCTGTGCTCCTTTGTTTGGTACCATTGTTTGTGCTTGTATCATATATGCTGTACATATTAAAGGAACAGGGGCGTTTAGCGGAGGCCTTGGGTAACAGAAAATTTGAAATTCGCGCGAATTGTCCCGCGTTGCGGAACTTGCTTTCAAATACCGATATCGGATCCTGGAAGTCTTCATCATGTACGTTTCAGACAAATTTGCAAACAGGAATCGAACTAGCGACCGCGAGAGTGGTAGACCCACTTTCTTATCCACTGCGCCATACCACTCCTTGTATCAACGCGCGCAGAGACCGCTTTCTTACCCGAGAGGGTGACAGAAGCGTTGGGAAGTGGATGAACTATCGATCGAGAACGTGTGCATCGCAATATCACATGCCGCTGTTTTCGCGCCACTTTTTTTTGCGGTCGCGCCACTTTTCGCATTTGAACGTTCAGTTACCCAACACGCTTGGGTAACTGACTGGGTAACGCAGTAACGGACTTGTATCGTTCAATTTTTGTATACCTTACATTTCAATGGTCAGCTATCGCCCTGGGGGTCAAAATAATGCGCCACTGTTCCAATTAAATATATTCGAACTGTTCCCATGCCTTTAGCTTACTCATGAACCAGTATACGAAGCATCGAGTTTAGCATGGAGTTAGGCTAAGGGCAGAGAGAGAGAGAGAGAGAAAGAGAGAGAGAGAGATGAGAGAGAGAGAGAGAGAGAGAGAGAGAGAGAGAGGGGGAGTCCAATAACAGCAGATAACCTTTAGGCTTGATCGAGAAGACCAACTTATCATCTTACATCTGTCAAATGTAGCCAAGATTTGCAGGACTCTCTATACTTCAAGTAGGGGTGCATGATCCATCGCCACTCAGGACCACTTCATTCAATCAAATTGTTCGTGTATCGCTTCATTTCCACTCCACAACACTCTAAAACTACCAGTTTCCAGGCGCTAACGCGCCTTCGAAATCATCCATTTTGAAGATACCTCAATACGTGCCAGGATTAAGCCCGACTTCGCATACGCGTATCTCTTCGCGCGCGGACTCAAAAAATCCAGCTCCAAAACACATCGGTAGATCCACCCAAAGTACCCCCATTCACACTCTAACAACTCCATACAACCTCCGGATAGCTAATTAGCATAAATACAAAGTCAGATCTATGAACCTGGTATAGACCGTGGTTGGTAGCTTATACCACCCTGGGCTATACGCTTATACCACCCCTGGGTGGCATAAGCTTTTCAGGTCATAACTTCTTTCATAATTGACTCTCACAATTCTAGTTTAGCGGGTTCGAAAGCTCATCTTGCCGGCTTTCTAACGGACTATTAACATCTATACTTTAATTTACTAGTTAATCCGTTATCGCCATTGAAATTTTGAAAATTTCAATCCAAAGAGGGACCCTTAGGATCGAAAATTTTTTTGTCTCGGAATCCACTTCAAAGTAATTTCTAAAATCTTCTAATATTCAATGATACCAAAAAAGTATAGAAATCCCCATCTCAACACTCCATCTCAGCCAATAATTCAGAGACCGCTCGTGGTGAATCCGTAAATTCATATCAAAGGGGGACCCTTAGGATCGAATTTTTTTTGTCCCGAATCCACTTCAAAGTGACTTCTAAGATCATTTTGAATAGACAATAATAACAAAAAAGTGTAAAAAACCCCACATCAACACTCCATTCTGAGCCGATAATTCAGAGACCGCTCTAGGTGCCTCCGTACCCAACGATTCGGCGGGGTGAGACCCTTATACCACCCCCGGGTGGCATAAGCATTATACCACCCCTGGGTGGCATAAGCCTTATACCACCCAGGGCTGGCATAAGCCTTATACACCTTGGCATAAACCCTTATACCACCCTGGCATGAACCCTTATACCACCTCTGGGTGGTATAACCCTTATACCACCCTGGCATGAACCCTTATACCACCTGTGGCTGGCATAAGCCTTATACCACTCTGGCATAAACCCTTATACCACCCTGGCATGAACCCTCATACCACCTCTGGGTGGTATAACCCTTATACCACCCGTGGCAGGCATAAGCCTGATACCACTCTGGCATAAACCCTTATACCACCCAAAGGTGGTATAACCCTTATACCACCTATGGCTGGCATAAGCCTTATACCACCTTTGCATAAACCCTTATACCACCCCTGGGTGGTATAACCTTCGTGAAATCTTATACCACCCAGAGGTGGTATAAAATGTAATGTGTGACAATTATACCAGCCCTGGGTGGCATAAGGCAACCAGACCACGATCTTTTTTTCGGACAAATCGGTAACCTTTAGGCTTGATCTCGGCTGGGCTTGATCAGATTGTTGAACCTGTCCGCCATGATCTTCCGGTTAGTCGTCCCCGCCGGCGTCGTGATCATATCCACGTACGCGACGCCGATGATGATCGCTTTCACCAGACAGAGGCGGTCTCCTAACAACTCTTATGCGACAGAAACCCGAGAGAGAGAGAGAGAGAGAGAGAGAGAGAGAGAGAGAGAGAGAGCAAGAGAGAGAGAGAGAGCAAGCGAGAGAGAGAGCAAGCGAGAGAGAGCGAGAGAGAACCAGAGAAAGTTACGGCTACAGTTAGAGAGGGAGAGAGAAAGAGCGAGAGAGAGAACCAGATACAGTTACACTTACAGTTAGAGAAAGAGAGAGAAAAACATAACATACCTCTCACTAGAGTGATGTTCTTTGTGTCGCCGGCCAGCGCGCCTTGTGGACAGCCGTTCCCTGCGGGCATACGCAGATAGCTAATCGAGAGACTAGCCTGAATAGATAGTTTCGTATCCGATAACTGAAACACATTCATTGTACCTTCTTCCCTGCCACCAGATGAGCCTTCTCAGATTGCGAAGCGCGACTGATGGCCTCGGCCAACCGGTTGCCGTCGAACCCGTCGACCGGCACAAGACCGGAGTGAAAGGTGAGCGTCGCTCCGTCGACTTCCAGTGAGACGGCCACATGGGTCGGCCGACCGATTCCAGGCGGCAGCATGTGGCGGGCTTCCCTCACAGCCTCCTCCACCGCCTTAAAAGTGTGTAACCACAGCTGTCTTGCCCTTTCCCTCTCTCGCCTAACCCTCTATTCTAACAACATCAAACCGGACTCTCTTCGACGCACAACGCGCGAACGATCTCTCTCTCTTCCCAATTTCTCTTACTCTCGAGCAACGACTCACCAGAGGAAACAACCTCTCCGGGTCGTTTTCCATCTCCCTGGAGAACACGACTGACACGGAGTGTTGGTCGACGCCGAAGACTCGGTTGAGTCTCGACGTCACCCCTCCCACGACCACCAGCGGACGTGCCGCCCCTCCCATCTGAGAGACGGTCTAAACAAGACAAATGAAACGATCGCCAAAAAAACTATTTATGACAAAATCTCAACACAAATCGTCAACAACAACAACGTTTAGTAGTAGCAGTAGTGCTTTTGTATCGCTGCATAAACGAAGTCCCACTCTCCCGACACCGGAGACGTACTGACCGAAGCGACGTCCGAACTTCCAGAAGAGCGCGGCTCCGACACGAGGTCGAACGACATCTCGCACTAAACAGCGCACATACAGATCAAACAATCGTCGAACTAGGAAACATAGAAAGTGCCACACGCACAAACACACACCTCGTCGGCGACGTCGCGGTGATCGGGGGTGGGGGAGTCGACCTAAAAAACAACATATACTGGGAGCGGAACAAAGAGAGAAAGAGAGAAGGAGAGATATTGACAAACCTGATCGTAGATGTGCTCCTTGTCCTTCTCTTGTCCTCATCACGCCTCGCGTTCTGCATCTCGTCAGCGGCGAACCACTGACATGAGTACCATTAACTGAGACGAAACTTGCTTTATACCCACCTCGTCTACCTCAGCGGCCGACAGATTTGGCAGAGACTCCTCAGGCTTCACCTGAAAAAAAAAGTTCATAACCTGACAGACATAGCTAGAAAACATACTTTGCGCATCACGGCGAAAGTTCGGCCATCCTCCCGCGTCACCTCCTCGTACTTGTCGACGACGCCCTCCTCCTCATTCTCGTCCTCCTCCTTCTTGGTGACAGCGTCGCAGGGCTCATTGAAGCGTCCTTTGAACGCGCGGGCGTATACGGGCTGTAATCAATCGAGATGTATTTCAATGCGAGAACTACACGTGTACGAGACGAGACAATCTTTTACACGTTCTCACCTTCACGGGGTGCGAAAGCTCTATCAGAGCTTGAGCGGCACGCAACCGCTCAGGAGAGGGCTGGAAAGACTGTAATCCTCCTCCCCTACTACCGCCAGCCACCTACCTCGCGCTCCTTCGTCTCCTTTTTCTCCGGCGACTCCTCCTCCTCTGCCTTGGTCTCGGCCTTGAAGAGCACTCGTGTGGTGCGGAGAACCAGCCTCTGTAAGCACACGATTTGAGTAGCACATATCTCGATTAGATCAATTTCCCGTTAGCGTTGAAATCCTAAATATATCAACCTTAGGAGTGCGAGGCTGACACGTACTGTCGCGGAGGGGAGCGGCGGCACAGTTGCACAAGGGAGGGCGGCGCGCCTCGTTCGCGACGAGGGCGGGGGTGGTCAGGTCGTTCTCCTCCTCTTTGAAGAGGGTGCGCGGTGTGCACCGATAGAGGCGCTGTAAAGACGCATTCTATACGCATTCTATCATTGAGCAATATTCCTGTTCAAACAGAAGCATCATTCGAAAAAATTGCTCACCTTCGGTGTCTCCGCGTGTGCGGGCGACTGATCCGGCGTAACAAGATCAATTACCACGATGGTCGGCGGGGTGGCGGGGGACGAGGGCTCACTGCCGTCCAGGGTAATAACCTAAATAAAACAAGTGTGCGACGTACTACCGAAACTAGTAGTTATCTTTTAAGAATCGAAAAGGCACTAGTAGTTAAAGAATCTTTCCCACCTCCGGCGTGGTCTTCTTCGTCTTCTCCTCCTCCTTCTTCTCAGTCTTCTTCTTCTGCTGCTTCTGAGCATCACAATCTAGCCAGTCGGTCAGAGACATGGGCTTCTACAATTGCGACTATCAGATTTCAGACGTATATATATATATTTTGGTTTGTTTCTCTGTCAACTTTTGAGTACATAGAGAGAGAGAGAGAGAGAGAGAGAGAGAAGGAGAGAGAGAGAGAAGGAGAGAGAGAAGGAGAGAGGGAAGGAGAGAGAGAAGGAGAGAGAGAAGGAGAGAGAGAAGGAGAGAGAGAAGGAGAGAGAGAAGGAGAGAGAGAAAGAGAGAGAGAGAAAAGGAGAGAAAAGGAGAGAAAGGGAGAGAGAAGGAGAGAGAAGGAGAGAGAAGGCGAGAGAAGGCGAGAGAAGGCGAGAGAAGGAGAGAGAGAAAGAGAGAGAATGAGAGAGAGAAGGAGAGAGAAGCGAGAGGTTCATTTTTTTGACGTACCTTCACGGCGACACTCTTCTTTGCAGCCACCACGTTCGTGACGTCGGCG
The DNA here is from genome assembly GCA_963966185.1 of Rhabditoides inermis. Taxonomy (NCBI): domain Eukaryota; kingdom Metazoa; phylum Nematoda; class Chromadorea; order Rhabditida; family Rhabditidae; genus Rhabditoides; species Rhabditoides inermis. The sequence goes on along the minus strand of CAWZYM010000340.1, from coordinate 101,807 downwards.
AGCGCGGGCTGAACGGTCACGTTACATATCAACGCGTTTCCCTTTAACACGTCACAGACTCAACAATACAGTACCCTCTGACTCAACAATACAGTACCAACTCTTCCGACTCACCCGCTTCTTCGCTTCGCGGACAGCCTTCTCCTCAGTCTTCGAGCAAGTAAACATCGAGTTTGTAGGTTTCCTGAATAAGATGACTGGTTTGAGAGAGCACAACGATTCATAAAAGAGGAAATAGATCGAATGAAGTGGAAATGAAGCTAGGGGAGGGAACAGTGGGATGGGCGGAGACGTTTTTTTTTACTCCGACACCCGAGAGCACTGTCTCGAAAAGGTCATCTGGTTAAGCTAGAATGAGTGGGTCCTCTGAGTAGAACAATAATCGATTAACGTTACAATTGAAAGAGATAGATAAAAAAATGAGCGAGGCGATACCTGTCATTGTATCTTCTTTCTTTGATGTCGTGCGGTCGCCCTCCTTCCGCGGTCTCTCATCTTCCGGCTCCTCCTCCCGCCACCGTTTTCAGGTACATCCAACCTCTGAATCGATAGTAAACTAAACGCGACAATATTTAGGAAAATGGTGATGCAGCCTCGTTTTTCCAAACTCGAGACTTCTGTACTCTGACTCCTGCCTCTTCTACTCTTGCTGCTACAACTACTACCGGATCTCACGCCGCACTACCCGACCCGTCTCCCGCTTCTTACACATTCAATTTCGCAAAAGGATCGGGAACTCAAGTCGTTTTCAACATATACAAATGATAGGAGCAACTGTGACATTGTTTCCAGCGTGATAAAAGTTTAGTGCACACTTGGCGTGATTCGCAAATGAAATATCACAGTAGTAATAAAATACGCGACCATACACACACACACACACACGCACGCACGCACGCACGCACAAAGCGAATGTGAGCTCTCGATCAATGAGACGTCATCCAATCTGCTTATGCTAATGGCAGACTCTCTCTCTCTCTCTTTCGCGCGCTCTCAAGTCGCCGCGAGCGCGCAGATGTAACCCACAAAGACACTATCTCTCTCTCTCTCTCTCTCTCTCTCTCTATCTCTCTCTCTCTCTCATCATCATCATCATCATCATCATCATTTGTTTATTACACCCAAAGAAACATCTGAGGCAATTAGAACTTGGGCTTGGCTCCGAACGTCTTTTCCGAGACTGCGCGAGCAGCAGCATCCTTGCTGTTCTTGAGTTTGATATTGAAGGTGGCGTTGTTTACGCGGCGCACGCTGAGCGCACAGTCGGAGCAGAACTTCATGGTCGCCATCCCCTGCATGTTGTCGGGGGAGAACACCAACTCGGTGCTTCCAACACACTCGACACATCCGTGCACCCCCAGAAGACTGAAAGAGAGCGAGAGACGTGATCATCACCCAAAACACACTCACCGGAAGAGCGCAGTGCGCGGCATGTTTCCCACAGACTCCTTCGCAGTAGTGGTAGATGGAGTGAACTCCTCGACGTAGTCGGCGAAAGCTATGAGACAGAGAGATGGAGACAAAGAAGTGCGGCGTCATCAGAAGTACTCACTCTTGGACTTCTCAGGCATGATTCGAGAGGAGAGAAAAGAAGAAGACCGCCCGCTGGCGACAAACAATAATGAATGAATAAAATAATATGATCCTGGTTAGTAGGCGGGGCCTATTGATCTCTATCAGGTAGAGAGTAAAAGAAGGTAGCGAAATAGTGTATACCATAGATAGAAAGATAAACAAACAAGTCTTGCGAAATTGTCATTGCTCAATTGAGGGTTTATTGTATCGCTTGTACTGCTCGACCGCTGTGGTGGGCCTTTTCTCACGCCTACTATTTCTCTCTCTCTCTCTCTCATGCCAGCTTGCATGTCTCCCTCGATCGCCAGATCAAAGGCCGTCTAGCGCCCCTTTGTCTTCCGCCCTCTCTCCCCCCACTTCGCAACATTCATCCCGCATTTGTCTTCCGCCCTCTCTCCCCCCACTTCGCAACATTCATCCCGCATACTGCCTACATCGAATATTCGTCACTTATATTGACAACTATAAACTTTTATTGTTTACTCACGCGGAAGGGAGCGCATAAAGTAGACCTGGCCGGAAAGAGTAAGTTTTTTTTTTGATAATTGACGTGTTTGTATGCTTCTCTTTCAGTGACCATTGAGACCTGCTTCTAGAAGACTAAGAGGGACAGCTCTGGAGCGGACTAGTCGTCTCATCCATTCACCAGTGAGTCGTAGTTGAACAGGTGATCATATTGTATTGATTTAGGGCACACACACCTCCACACGTGATAGATACATTTGTATTTGTATACTTATATTATTTTTGCGATAAAATGATGTTGAATTCAAGTTCTCATGACATTTAACGTGAGGTTCGCCACTGTTTCACGCACGCGTGTTTTTTGTTTCTCGTTTCCACTCGCTCGCTCGCTCGTACTGACATTTAACAGACTTTTCACGCACGCGTGTCTCGACTGTCTACCTTTCTCTCTCTAACCTCAGCGTCTCCTCGTGCTCTTTTTCTCTGCTCTGGAAAGCGAGAGAGCATATCTCTCCCACCAGCTGCCCCTCAACAAAACGCGCGCGCGCGCAAAGAGGCGTGGTCTAAAGAGGCGGCGCAAAAGGGGCGTGGCTTGAAGGGGCGGAGCGAAAATAGGCGTGGCTTGAGGAGGCGGAGCGAAAGGGGCGTGGCTACAGTGGGCGGAACGTGCTTTGACCGGTAACGGCCCCCTTCTTCTCTCACGTCTTGTTGCCGGCGGCGATGGACAACGAGCGAATGTCCTCCGAGATGTTGTCCGCACGGGCGAGAGCCTAATCACTGGATAATGCACACCATACCATAACACATTTCAACCGAAATGAAAAAGTGTACCTTTTGTCGTGACAGATCCTATCCCCCCGCGTTCTCTTGACGCGCACCTCTCCGGTCGGTGCCATCGGCCTGCTTGATGCGCACGTCCAGCATCGGGTCGTCGTTCAAACGAGTCTTCCCCCCTTCCCCCTCAAATAACGTATGCCAATACACATCATTAACGAAATGTGCCCACTTCCTCGGACAGTTATGCAAATGCATGAACCGGTAACTCGCCAAACGACACACACTCACCTCACACATTAGGGACATTCAGAGAATACGACTGCAACAAACGAATGATATGTAATAAAACAACAAATATAAACGATACATCATATATAATGCAATATAAGTGAGAAGAATTTAAAAAACAAAAACAAAAAACATTTCGAAAACTTTTCGTAAAATGTTCAAGAGTTGTGCAAACACTACACAACACTAAATTCCTGAAAATCCGCTAATAGCTCGCTATTAGCGACGTAGTGGCGGATTAATGGCGAAGGAGAACTGTCACGCTTAGTGGCGCACTAGTGGCGAGATAGCCGCAAACCGGCCCTTAGTTGCCGGCTATTAGCGCCCCCGGGTCAGAGTTATCCCATAAATCGAACACCGTTTAAATCAGCGTGAAAAGATGAATCGTTCTACACTAATTAGAACACGTAAGATGTCCAGTCAAAAATGGTTTTCAGCATTTCACGTTGCGTTCTCTAGTGTAGGTTCTGTTGGAACTGACGTCGAGAGTCCAGAGTAGAAAATCGGATGTTCAAATTTTATGAAAACATTGGTGTGCTGCAAATTTGACTGAATCAGTGCGCTGCGTGCAAACCCTACTGAGCTTCCGCGTATTAGAATCGATCGTTCCGGGAATGCCACCGCATGTTCTTTTCTTTTCCTTTCCGCAGATTTGAAATGCATATGCTCCCGTAGCGAAAAGACACAGAAGACACATACAATACGATTGACTATGCTCTCGCGCACTCACACGCGACATCACTCACCGTTTAGGTTTGTCGAATTGATATATAAATAATAGCTGATATATGCAGCATCAGTCCAAAGTAGATGGAATAGTGAAGCGATTGAATGAAACAGCGCGTCTGCTTATGGGAACGCCCCCTTCCTCATTACAACAGCGCGTCTGCTGAGAAAAACGCTGATGGCGGTGTCAGAGAGCACTTCACTCTCACTCGCAAGCAGACGGAATGTGGTGGAGGGGAAAAAAGGTCATCCTTTGTGGCCGCCGCTTGGATGCGAAAAGATATGGAAGAATGAAATGTCGAACCAAATCAAACATCTTCATCTATCTTCTATCAAACATTTTTCTTTACAGGATCGTTTTTCTTATTGTATTTGTCTCTTTCTGGCAAAGACCTCTCTTGAGCTTGTAGACACCCAATAGAGAAATGTTCTCAGGGGCGGGCGGGCAGCGCGACGCGGCCGCCACGCACGCAATCGGCGCGCAGGCTAACATGTAAATGAGGCATTTCGGCCAATCGGCGGCCAGCAATGCTGACGTGTCCTTCCGTCTGCAAGCCGCAGCGCGCGCGATCGATTCGATGTCCCGCCGCTGCCAGGCCGTTATCGTGAACAAGGGACACCGTACGAAGTACTGAGAGAGTTCAGATCACTATATCATTTTATAGTATAGTTAGGCTTTGTTTAAATTAGAGATTTGCAATTATTTGATGTTGTTTCTTTACTGCTTATTTAAGTTCAAGTAATCAATCATATAATATGAAGTCAAGGTGTTTTTGGATGCCTAATGAAAGGTTATACCCAAAAATAGTAGGTAGAACTTTTTTGGAAGTGTGGTTTGGTCACAGGAATTTTTCAAAGTTGAAAACGAGAAAATGATGATTTTGTGAATACAGTAATCCGCCTACTGTAACTGAGAGATAAGAGGGGAATGAATATGAAACTCGGTATTAGGTCCGAATGGAGGCCAGAAAACGGTGTGCAAAAGATGGGAGCTCTATCTTTCATTTGAATAGTTTTAGATAGCAAAAACCAAAAGGTGATACCTTTTTGGCCGCCACTGTATCTTTTGAAATAACAGAGATATTGCGACTTGAAAGACGTCCCAGGGACTTCGTGGCGGGACTAATTTTTATTGCCCCCAGTCATTCTTTAAATGACTTCATTCGTTTGTGCTCTTTGAAAACGGATGCTCCGAGTTAACAAGTTATTTTGATCGAACATACAATGTCTGAATGGTGCCGGTCCCCAAAGTTGTTTTTTCTTATCATTTCTTACGCACCAAGACATTGATCATCGATTGCATTTCGCTAACACTATCAACCAACATTTGAACTATTGCAAAGGTTTTGAAATGAAAAAAATGAAAACTTACATAGCCATTTTATCTATTCTTTTCAGCAAAATCGGCTGGCAAGCGCCTGTTCATGGTGATGTACGACAACGCTCGCAAGCACACTTCAGGAAAAACGAAGGTACACGAGTGAATAGCAAAAACATTTTATAAATTTGATTTAGTTCGACCTGTCGCTGAACAGTCAACTGTCTGAAAACAGGAAAAGATCATCTGAACGTGCGTCACCCCCCCCCCCTCTCTCTCTCTCTTCTATCAGCAAATTTCTGGTTTGCAGTTTCCTTAGATGGATGGGGCGACCTTGTACTCGAGTGTACTGCGGCAAGAACATCTGGCAAGGAGCTCGCGCATCTGCTGGAGACGCTGGCTGCTCCTTCGGAACTTACAAGCTCGCCTCACGAACCTCGGCTTTCCTGCGTGAGTTTCCCTTCAATACACCAAGCTCAGCGAAAGTGTTGAAACGAATACGTTTTCTTCTCTTTGACTTATATCATTCAATTACGGTACTTCGCCTATTAGCCTATTAGGTCAACTTTCTTGCGCACAATTATTTCATGTTGTGAGGCTCTTATTAGTGTATAAAGTCAAGACATTGAAAATAGTAGAGAAATTAGTGTGGTTAAACTAGAAGAACTCTACATTACTTTCCGCCGTCTCGGTTTTAAATCATCTACAGTTGAGGCCGTTATTTTGAAATACTGTTTCCGTAAACGAGATATCAATAGATCACTTAACCTTTTCAATGTTCAAAATCGTAAATTACTCACCGAAAAAAATATACAAATTCTAATTCCGCAATTTTTGTTTGTTTGTTTACTATCTTCACTCTAACTTTCTCAATATAGGTTTCTACTCTTTTTCCAGATTTTACTTTGTTCGCTACTTTCCTTTCGTCCGCTGTGGCCCTGCACTGATGAGCGTTAAGGCAGTAGGCCCACCACAGTGGATGTTCTTATTTCGACTCTATCATTTAGTCAGTAACTCTAGATATAGTACGTTGATGTAGCCTGTCTGCAGGATAATGGGCCGAAACAGGGATTCTGTTTCTCATTTTTTTGTGAACTACTCTCTCTGCTTTGTCAATTCCTCATTGTTCCTTTATTGTTACAATTTCGCTACTGATGATCGAATATTTATCGCACGTTACGTTATGTATCACATCATTAATCGCAGGAATGAATAATTTGTTACAGAATGAGGTACTCGGCCGAACTTCAAGCACACATAGAAGGGAAGAACATTGTTCTTGGAGCCAAGAGCTCGGGTATCGTTGACTATGGTGTCATTGACGGGCTAGGGTGCCTTCTCACCGAGAGGAACGGTGGCCGAAAGGTCAAGGGTGTGATGCCGCAGCGGCATGACTTGTGTTTAAACATGCAAACGTTTACAAGGTCAAAGAGAGGAGCGTATACATATATATATACGTTACGTTATGTATCACATCATTATCTATATATATATATATATATATATATATATATATATATATATATATATATATATATATATATATATATATATATTGAATGAAGTGGGTCCTGAGTGGCGATGGATCATGCACCCCTACTTGAAGTATAGAGAGTCCTGCAAATCTTGGCTACATTTGACAGATGTAAGATGATAAGTTGGTCTTCTCGATCAAGCCTAAAGGTTATCTGCTGTTATTGGACTCCCCCCCCTCTCTCTCTCTCTCTCTCTCTCTCTCTCTCTCTCTCTTTCTCTCTCTCTCTCTCTGCCCTTAGCCTAACTCCATGCTAAACTCGATGCTTCGTATACTGGTTCATGAGTAAGCCTAAAGGCATGGGAACAGTTCGAATATATTTATTATGTACAGCATATATGATACAAGCACAAACAATGGTACCAAACAAAGGAGCACAGAACGAATGAGGGGAACACTACTTGCGGGGACAGAAAATCTTGCGATGGAGGCTAGTGTCGGACGGGCGGGCATCGTCGCCGGGCTGGCGCACCCACAGGCGCACCAGTTCGGGGTCGCTCTTCTCAACCTCCTTGTCGTGCACGACCCCGAACCAGAGCGGGTAACCGTAACCGTTCCGGTTACGGTATACCATGAGCTGCCTCTTGCCGGCGACGCGCTGTCCGTAGACAAAGGCAAGAGGCAGCTGCCGCTCGATCTCGACGAACTTCTCGATCATCTGAACGAATAAAGTCAGCACAAAATGGAGATAGGAATGCGGTGTAAACTCACTCGAGGGTCGAAACTGGTCCGCTTCACCAGCTCGTACGCGCGGATCAGCGCGTTTCCGGGTACGCAGCGAGGACGCTTCTCCGCGAACTGGTAGATTTTCTGGTAGAACTCGCAGATGTTGACGCCGCGCTTGTTTGTGTCCTTGGGGATCTTCTCCCAGATCACGTCCAACTCCTGTATGAGGCGCTCTTGTGCCGCCTTGTCATCTGAAATGAATTGATTTTAATGTTACGATAAGATGGGAGAAGAGCAAGACGAGGGCAGTACTCACCAACGGTCAGCGCAAGCCCCTCGCGCATTCTGAAGACCTTCGGCAAGAGTCTCGGAGATACGAAGTCCTTGAAAGCGGGATGTTGCAGGCAGTGGCCGATGTTGTCTGTGAGTACGTCTTCTTGCAGCAGGTAGGCGTAGGTGTTCAGGAGATTCTTGCCGTGGATGGTGACACCGTTGCACTTCTTGCAGACGCAGAGGCAGATGCAGTTGCTGCTCGACGTTGGCGTGCACAGCAGAGTGATTCATGAAGGGACCGGCGTTCCAGCTGCCTGCAAATAAGGCGTTAGACCCACAATTCCCCTTCCATTTAATTCCACGCACCTTTCGGGTACCGTGTGGCTACGTGCCCGAAATGCCACCGCCCAGACGGATCCTGACACTGATACATCTCGATTTCGGAGAGATTCACGTCGTCTCGTCCGTTCAGGCCACGAAGTTCCATGTCCACAAACGCATTCTTCTGCTTGTTGGGCACGGTGTAGGCGGGGTAGGCGCAGATGTACGCGTTCTTCCTATAAGAAACTAGTTCGATCAGCTTCCTTCTAGCTGGCACTCACTTAATCGGACGGGCTGCGAAAACTCCGGTTCCAAAGAAAGCTGAAGAGGGAGGACAAGACTGCGCGCTCTTGAAGTTCAGGAAGTGTACCATGTTGCCAGAGAGGAACTGCTGAAGAGCGTCCCTCGAGTTAGTCGCCAGCTCAATAGGCGGAGTCCCGGGGAGGAGGTGCTCGGCGCCGAAGTGAAGGTTGGTGTTCTGAAATAAACGCGGTTAGAACACAAAATGATCGCGATAGTCACGAAATGATCTCCCCGTGTTTACCTCATTCTTCGGCGGATTCACCGAGAGCTTCATTCCTTGGCATAAACCCTTATACCACTCCTGGGTGGTTTAACCCTTATACCACTTATAGCTGGCATAAGCCTTATACCACCCAGGAGTCGTATAATAAGTAGCATGATACTTATATGCCACGCAGGCAGAGCATGGTCGTGAAATCTTATACCACCCAGAGGTGGTATAAAATGTAATGTGTGACAATTATACCAGCCCTGGGTGGCATAAGGCAACCAGACCACGATCTTTTTTTCGGACAAATCGGTAACCTTTAGGCTTGATCGAGAAGACCAACTTATCATCTTACATCTGTCAAATGTAGCCAAGATTTGCAGGACTCTCTATACTTCAAGTAGGGGTGCATGATCCATCGCCACTCAGGACCCACTTCATTCAACCAAATCCTTCGTGTACTGCCTTCATTATTGGTCTTGGTCCAGAAATGGCGTTAGGATATGAAATTATTGTAATTTCATTTTGTGAAAGTTCAACGATGTCACAAAATTAGTGACATCGTTAGATTTTCAAATCTGCAAACTCAACGATGTCACAAAATTGTGACATTGTTAAATTTTCGAACTTGCAAATTCAACGATGTCACAAAATAGTGTCATTGTTTTGTTAGATTTTCGAACTTGCAAATTCAACGATGTCACAAAATAGTGATATCATTACATTACATATAATCACATATCATTACATATCATCACATATGATTACATATCATTACATTAGCAAGTCCGTATGGCCGTCCTTGGTATGGCCGTCCTCCGACCGTCCTTGGTGAGCAGGTGGTAGAGGGAGTGGCGGCGCATGGACACACTGCACGCTGCGGCAACGGGAGAGAGGGGAACGGAATCGGAGACCGCGCCCGGATCGGAGACCGCGCGGCAAGCCGGGCGACACTTTTCCATCAACTGTAGTGAGTGAAGATGTAAGTAAACATTGAATTTGTATTCAACTTTTTCTGTTCAACTTCATCTCGTCGACCTAGTGTTTACTCTACGGAGTCTCAACTTTTTTTTCCTCGGCTCCCAGCCATCGCTCGCGCGCGGCGTCGATTTCTTCCCAAAACGGAGCCTCACATACACCAGAATCCAAATATGGCCTGCCAACACCTTCCCATATTCTCACCATACTCCATCAAACAGCCAATTTTGGCTGTTTCCATAACCTCGAATACGACGACGCCCCAGCAGACTTTATCCGATCGGATATACTAGTGTATCCGATCGGATATACCTACCAGACCCGACCCTACCAAATCAACTATCCTTTGCAAATCAACACAAATCATGCCCCAACAAGGATCACTAATGAGTTCCTCTTTTTTCACCAGAGACATTAGGGTGGTTAGACAAAGAGAACTAATCTGATCTACCGTAGCTCGGATTTGATCTACCGTACTCCTATTCAGATCGGCTTCCACATGCCGCCGCTGATCTCCACTCCATCAACCATCTGCACATGCACTTCCTCTACCCCATCAAGGATGTGAGTGGCCGACTCTCTCTCTCTCTCTCTCTCTCTCTCTCTCTCTCCCTGACTTTTTTTTCTGTTTCAGTCTCTCTTTTTCTCGCTATCTACTTCTTCTCTCTCTCTCTCTCTCTCCTTCATTATATGTCTAACCCTATCCTCTTGCCGAATTTGATACTGTTTTTTCTCGTTGGTTGCATAGTCTTTTCCAGCTTTCTCTGATGGCTCGCATGCTGACGTCCCGGCCGGGAAAGGTGTTCAAGGAGGTTGGAGCAGTTATCGAGGAGATGGAGAAGGTGAGAGAAGGAGAGAGAGAGAGCGAGAGAGAGAGAGAGAAGGAAAGAGAGAGAGAGAGAGAGAGGGAGAAAGGGAGGCAGGGGGAGGGAGAGAGAAAAGGGAGGGAGAAGCAATGAGAGAGGGAGAAAGAGAGATGAGGAAGAGAGAGTTGGTGTTGCAGACAGTGGGAGTGAAGGACCCTCTGGCCGGCAACCCAGCCGCGCACGATGTTGTGGACCCGCACGCGAACGTCGTCTCCAACTAGAGATTGAAGATGCTCCCCTCTGCCCGATCCACCCCACTCTTGTCCTCCAACACTGTTCCTCCTTCTCTCATCTCTGTAGTTCATGACCTTGGCGGAAGGATCGATTAGGCTAGATGACGGTAGCTAAGACTTATCCTAGCCAATCTCTTCAACCTCCCTCGCTTTCTCCCACTCTTGTCCACTTATTCAATCACCCAATCAATCACACCATGCGCGGACACTGTAGTTATAAGTTCTAAACAAAAAGAGGAATTTTCTCACAGATCGGAACGAGAAAATGTGTTTATGATTGTTTTCGTTGCGGGGTTCATACTTCCATTCAAAAATGGAAGCTTTACCAGAACTGGCCGAAAGATTCTATGAATCAAATATGATGCAGAAAATGAACACTAAGTTTTTGTCAAATCACGCGACATTCGAAGAGAATACGCCACGCTACAGTAAAAAACACACACAATAAATGATCAACAGAGACTTTACCAAAACTTTATCAGGACACTGTATCAACAACAAGCCCTACAACAAGGAGAATTCCAGAGCCGACAGAGCGGCCTCCAGAGCTACCAGCGCAGCTCGCAGCACCGCAAGCTAAAAAAAACGTCACAATAAAGAAAACAGAGAAAGGGCACAAACCTGAGCCGGGGCCGGCGCGGTCGGAGCGACCAGCGAAGCGGCCAGCGGGACCGGAGCAGGCGCGGCAGGGGCCGGCGCGGCAGGGGCCGGCGTGGCCAGCGGGGCCGGGGCGGTCGCCTGGAAAATGATAAGAAAGTAGCGGGAATGATAGGAAATTGAAAGAGAAAAGAGATGCAACATGAGCAGCATTCGTCACACTTCGGACAATGGACAATCTAATCCTCTACAAAATCCTCCTTAGTTTTGTGAGTGAGTGGAAAAGTAGTACTTATCATAACTATCTACCTCTTTCTCGGGGTGCGACGTGCGACCGGTGTAGGCGGTGCGGGTAGGCGAGGCAGACGCGATAACAGGAAGCCGGAGAGTCACCGAGAGTGATATACTGAATGGATGTGAAGCGGTGTGCTGTGCTATCAACTATCTACCTCTTTCTCGGGGTGCGACGTGCGACCGGTGTAGGCGGTGCGGGTAGGCGAGGCAGACGCGATAACAAGAAGCGGAGAGTCACCGAGAGTGATATACTGAATGGAGAGGGAGGGAGAAAGTTGGTGTTGCAGACAGTGGGAGTGAAGGACCCTCTGGCCGGCAACCCAGCCGCGCACGATGTTGTGGAATTTTAGTCAAATTAGTTCGATCAAAATTAGTAGGTTCATTGTTTCATTTTTCAGGTCCAGTGGGTGGGCTATCCCATGTCCATGTCAGAGTCTACATAAGAGCCAGAGGCCAGCGTCAGGGGCGGGGACGCCATTTACCTATTCTTCGAGGGGTGTCCTCACTTCCGTCCGGAGCGGCCTCTGGTCAGCGCATGTTGATTACCGTTTCGAAAAGCAGTGTTTCAGCAATGCCGTCATCATTGGACGCCTCGATCCAAACGGACTGCAAGCGCACCTCCGCAGCAACGGCGAAAAAGGTTTTCCCGGGCTGTTCGCCGTGTGCTACGACAAGAACAAGGTGAACTTAGTTAAACCTTGCTCCATCAATACGTTAACAAGCACACACTGAGAATCATCTGAAGATGCTAGTCCAAAACTTGTTGCGTTTTCCAGAAGCCGACTCTCATCAAGGCATTCGCCCCGTACGGTGATCGTCTCCCTCCTAAACTCGAGCAACACTCTCTCTACGCCGCCCACTGACTTTACTCACCTCTACAACAATGCATTTCATTGTTCGCTTAGTTTTACCACTCGCACACCCTGATATACCCATATCCCTCCTTTTTATTCTATTTGATTGTTATTGGTGTGCGCTCGTATTTTTGTTCGTTCTCGCTCTTCTCGATCTTAACCGCGGTTTATTATCTCGCTATAGAACTGGTGTGATTATCGATTTTAATAAAGCTCTTAAAGCAATGTCGAGCCCTTCTGAGGTATCGTCGCTACAACAACCCATACGCCTCCCTTTACCACCACCACCCGTTACCCACTACATTTCACAATAATTTCGTCTTTCCCACACAAGTGTTACCCTTGATGCTATGTCTTTTCCGTTTATAAAACCGCCTTATATCACTAACAAACTCGTATTCTTTTTTCCACCACCCAGTCTACACAGTTAGAATTCCCTCACATTGACCAAGTTCCATGAAATTGCTACGGCCAAACGCGTTATCGCGCGCGAACCGAAAAATCGCACCACGTATGGGCACCCATAAGTAGCCCAGAAACGCAGTTTCACTCTCCTACACCTCTCTATATTACTACTATGAACTAACAAACCAACAAAAACAGCATATTCGTTATACCCCCTATAGGCCAACGAACGTACTTATTGTCACAATTTTGTGCCACTTTTGCCATAATTTTATGACGAATGTCCATTGGACCCTATGTGATCTCCGGTCAGTCACTAATCACCTGGCAAGCCTCCTGCGTCAATACAGGAGGAGGAGGAGCAGTTTTCCGACATCATCATGCTGAGCAGCGGGGAGAATTCCCCGGAATCGGTCCCCCGACGATCTACCGGACCGTGGATTCTCGAAGGAAAAACCATCTTCGCTCACGTATGTTTATTATATTACTTATCAGTTTTTTTTATCTTTCAAATTCCTTTCATGCTCCAGCTCCCCCATTTTCAACCCGCCTGATGCTGACACCTCGTAGTCGCCGGAGATCCCCTCGCTAGAGGTAATCAAATGACCAATTTTCGTAATGACAAATCCATTACAGAGTTGCGCTCCCCGCCCGTACCCCTCGATCACGTCGTTTTTCATGATATTCATCATTAGTAATCACTATGCAAACACCCACTGTTCCGCGCTGCGCGCGCCGGACTTTGACAACGATTTGACAAAGACCTCACACATGTAATGCTCGAGCTCTCGATTTCGCCACTTCTCTCTTCACGCGCGGCTCTCGCGCGACACCTAAATTTTTTGCCAAAAATATATCCATATCATATCACCCTCCTCTCTCCAAACCCTTTTTTCCTCATCCTGAAACTCCCCGGATCATTTATTTCCATACTCAAAAACCCCTGAAAACTCAAACCAGCCCCCAACGAGCTACCGCTTACAAGGCCCACATCTGGATCCACAAAGGCCCAGATTTGGGCCTTTAGAAAATCGTGAATAACTCGGTCAGTTTCTGAGCTAGAATCTTCTAGTTTAGTGCAATAGATTCCTCGCAAAACCAGAAATTTAACGGTATACTATTTTGTGTTTTTATCACTATAAAACGTATCGCGCTATTCACGCAAACGTCCCTGAAACCCAAAGGGGGGACATTGATTGTTCGGTTAGACCAAAAAACATTGTTTCCGGTTTCTGCAAAATACTTTTATCGTGATCTATATAGCTTCGTCTATCCAGAAACAAAAAAAAAGAAAAATTGAAATGTGAGAGAACTGTTTTAGCATTGTTTGCTGTGTGTGCATATATTGCGCAAGACGGCGCTTTTGTCGGTTTAATTACCCAAGTTTGAGGTAATTTCAAAGTTTCGCTCATCTTATGATGTGGTGCATTCAAATTTTGGAACGCTCTGCCTTTGACGGAGCACTATAAATGAATAAAACTGAGGCGAGCATGCCGTAACTATACTTACAAAACTATACAAGTCACAACCCTTTCCGTCACTGTCACAAAACACACCATCCATTTGCCCTTTGTCAATGCATGTATGTCATTATTTCATGACACCTGTCAATTATTGTGACATCGTTGATGTTTTCATATTATCATTTCAGATGTGTCCCACACAACTGCCCCGCACGCGCCGGCTCACCTCGGCCTCCGTTCCCACCGATCCGGCCGATCTCAGAGGCGCGGTCATCACTCCCGCAAAGAACTGTTTTGGTCGCGGCTGGCGGCGAGAGTCGCCGGCGGTCGACTATGATTTACACGAAATTGTTGAAACATTGATTGGTATGAAAAACTAAATTGTACGCGCTGGCTAGCTAACAATATCCCTTTTGTACGAAAGTGAGCATGCATTTATGAAATTATTGTAATTTCATTTTGTGAAAGTTCAACGATGTCACAAATTAGTGACATCGTTAGATTTTCAAATCTGCAAATTCAACGATGTCACAAATTAGTGACATCGTTAGATTTTCAAATCTGCAAATTCAACGATGTCACAAAATAGTGGCATTGTTAGATTTTCGAACTTGCAAATTCAACGATGTCACAAAATAGTGATATCATTACAATAGGATTATTTTATGTCTTCTCTCTCGCGTACGCTCACTTGTCACCTAGGAGAAGCCATATTGCCAGCAATTCTCGCGGTGGGAGGGAGAGAGGGGAGAGTCGTCTCCAACTAGAGATTGAAGATGCTTCCCTCTGCCCGATCCACCCCACTCTTGTCCTCCAACACTGTTCCTCCTTCTCTCATCTCTGTAGTTCATGACCTTGGCGGAAGGATCGATTAGGCTAGATGACGGTAGCTAAGACTTATCCTAGCCAATCTCTTCAACCTCCCTCGCTTTCTCCCACTCTTGTCCACTTATTCAATCACCCAATCAATCACACCATGCGCGGACACTGTAGTTATAAGTTCTATAGTAAATTTCGGATATGTCATGATATGTCATGTAGCGTCCACCAATAATGATGGTGTTTCGGGATCCGAAGTGTTAGATCCAAACTGGAAAGTATGTATATTGCAATATTTGTATTGAAACATATTTGAAGCTCACCTGAATCATATATATTTTTCGTTTTTCATGAGTGGTTCCGATTTCCACTAGTGTAGCCTTTGATGACGGTTTAGAAACGATGTTCTTCAGCTCAGTTGTGATCTGAAACACTAATTGAACTGCGTTTAAAAAAAAGAAAAGAAAAGAAAACCGGCCTGTGTGTAGTCTCTGTACGCGTTGTGATCGCAAAGGGGTAAGGAACCCTTTGAACTGGTCGAATAAACGAGCAAGAGTATTAAACATTTGAAAATCCCTTGAATCCAATTTGATTCAATAAACTTCATTCTAAACAGTTGTTTTTATTTTGAAAGTGAAAATGAAACAGAGAAGAATGGATATTGGTTCGTGTTTTCTTGCTATTTACATGAATGCATTATTCATAAATGCGTCAATGCGAAGAAATGAATGTTTTGCATTCTGTGACTAATAGGCATATTTAACCGACAAAATCACAACAAAAAAGATGTGAAAATGGAAACAATCAGCTTGGCAACAATATCAGGAGAAGACAGACATACATACAGACACACATACACGTATGTCGGAAACACTGCACACTGCTTGTTGGTATATTCAATTCTCTCACTGTCTTTTAAACACACAACGATGGCCAACGCATCAAATTAAAACGGTGACGTTGGGCTCTATTCGTCACAAAAAGCATATAGAATTTCGATGAACGGCATGTGACACCCATCCCATCATGTCAATCTATACAAATGAAGGCAACTATATGCGATGGCAACTATACAACTATACGAAACGGATACAAATAAAACATGAGCCTTGCGCCCTCGCGGAAACGCCAAGAATGACAAGAAGAATAGAATAGAGACTCAGAGTTATCCATCTAAATGAAAAGAGTTGGACGAGGCGCCTGATCACGTGGACGTTGCGCGAACTCCGGTCCCAATCGGAGCTGCTCGTATGTCGATGTACTCGCTGAACGTAACGGATTCCGAGTCTCGTCTCGTCACCGCAGTATTCCCTTGATGATTATCGTGTCTTATCTACAGTCCAGTTTCTTCACTCATGTTCCCGCTCTTAAGCAGCGGAACAATGTATCGTGTGTGCTTCGTCGTTGACGGTCAAATTCAAAATGCACATCATATTCATCATATATGATTTGCTTATTTACGAGTAGACTAGTCGTGCTTTCTCCCGGCAACTGGACGACGTGAAGACTTTTGAAGTTGAATATGCATCTTTCTTTTTTGTGGTAGGAACGAAGAAAAAACGTGGTCTATCGCAAGAATGGCTTCAAGTAATCCATTCCTGATTTGTGTGACTCGGATTGCAACGAGCCAGTGTGTGTGATTTGATTGAAATGATTTATCTCAAATCGTATAACTCAACACGGGTTGTTGTCATGATGATGCCATCCTGTACCCACGCGGGATCACTACCATGGCGGATCAAACTGAAATTGTAGAGAGAGAGAGAGAGAGAGAGAGAGAGAGAGAGAGAGAGAGAGTGAGAGAGAGAGCGCGAGAGAGAGAGAGAAAGAGAGAAAAAAAGAGAGAGAGAGAGCGAGGCTAGAGAAAAAAAGAGGGACGGACTATTTTAATCATAGCACTTCAAGGTTCGCAGCCCGCGGCTAGCGGAGTGGGCGGGATTTGAGTGGGCGTGGCTGCAGTGCGAATGATGGAGCGGACGACAGAGTGAGAAGAGAGTGGGGAAATAAATGACTACATCGAAGTGGAGAAAAGAGAAATGACAGAAAGTAGTTCGTTTTGAAAACGAAATATATAACTGTCGTTATTTGTGGCCGACGGTGGCCCGTTGGCCGTTGGCCTACTGCGCACGTCTAATCCAACCACTACCACAACATGCGCTTCAACAACCAGAATCGTAATAGACACCGGTAACGGATACAATCGATACGATACAACAGTGGAAACACTGATCTTTCTCTCTCTCTCTATCTCTCTCTGTACACATGTATTTTGTCTAGGAAAATTGCGATGTGTCTACCTTTTTCATGAACAACAGCTCGGAGAATATGATTCCGCAGCCTACGAGCCTCTTTGTCCCCGCCAACGTGAATGCTATTGATTGATTGATTCTACCGCTAACGCCGCTACTGCCGACATAACGCCACCGATCTTGTCCTTGTGAGAAATATAACACCGAACACTTCTGACAAAGAGTTTATAACCGAAACGCAACAATCAACTCCACTTTCCACATTGCCAAAGGCGCGACTCCCTCATTCACTTTCAACATGACAAATAAAAACAGCTAGCGCCTTTATTTTCTTCTTTTTCTTCTTTTTTCCGCTTTCTTTCTCGCAGTCACACCGCTTGCACAGGTGGATGGGACCGAACAATTACATTTCTATCAAAACCAGTAGAAGTGTTTATTTCCAATTGTAAACACAACACACAACATGCAGCTTATTTACTCGTCGTCCTCGTCTCCGAGCTTGTTCGCCCGTCCGGTCCACCTCGTCCTTTACGGCACATTCGTAGAAGTGAGCATCACCCTCTTGACCGTGCTAGTGCACGTCTGGCACATCGAGAGAGTAAGCGCAACGCGGCCCTCCGCATCCTCGTCTTTCGCCGCCACGTTCCTGCTCGCCCTGGCGCTGCCCCCGCATAGCCTCGCGAACACGAGCCGGTCGTCACAATGTTGTATCCCTCAATCGCCGCATGGCTCCACAAACTCAAACGCTGCGCGATCCATGGCCTGAAAATTATCAAATATGATACATGATTGCGTAAAAAATATTTGTGTTCGAACGCTAGACGACTCGCTGGCTGTTCACACGAGGTGCAAAACGATGTCATGTTGCATGTTATAACTAGTGAACAATCGAACGTTGCTTATATACAACACAAACATACGCATGATAAGAGAGTGCAAATAGAATGAGAGAGTGCAAATAGGATAAGGGGCGGGAAATAGGAATGAATTGCTTGAATGAATAATCACTCACGGTCTCGCTCTTCTTCTTCTTCTTCTTTTCCGTCGTATTCCCGGTCCCGGTGTGGACAGCGCGCTTCATGACAGAGTGTAGTGGAATATGAACTGGAAGAAAATAGTTGCTGTAATATGAATACATAAAATGTACGATAGTATTTAAACGAAGATCAAACGGAAAATGAAAGACGGTGTGCTGTGAAAAGGCAGACTGCCAAAATGAAGAGAGATACGACTTGCAGAAGCCAGGCTCTCTCTCTCTCTCTCTCTCTCTCTCTCTCTCTCTCTCTCTCTCTCTCTCTCTCTCTCTGATTTGCATACTGCCTTCTCATGCGATTCAGGCTGAGTTTTTATCATGGTAATGGACTCAGTCTTTATCATGGTAATGGACATACTTTATCATGGTAATGGAATCAGACTACAGTGAGATAGTTGGTGTGCTCATCCGACTGATTACCGTACTCCTTCCCCTCCTCCCCTCCTCCTCCGGCTCCTCGTCAATGGCCTGCTGACAAAAGTGGTAGACGCGCTTTATATTTTTTGAACTATGGAGAATGGAGAATGATCGAGGTGAACGATTGAGAAATCACAAATTAGGGGCGGCGCGCAGCGGCGCCCGTTTGTTTTGATCTGTGGCGCGCGCAACTCGCCACTGCCAAGCTACACACGATTTCATCTGTTCTACTACAATATACTTAATTAGTGTGTGTTATTTGTTAGAATATCACTTTGTAAATCCTATGAGTATGATTCGTGAAACAAATATCGGTTGCGGCATCCAAAACAGCCATCTCGCTCGCTCTCTCCCGCTTTGCCACTAAACGTGTTTACGACGACGACGACGCGCATCACGTAAGCCCCGCCCACTGCACTCTGCGCTCATTGGTCGCTCGGCCCAGTTGCCTGTGCACTCTGATTGGCCGAGCGCTTGCCCCGCCCTTTGCTCTCCCACTCTCATGGCGGCTCGCCGTCTGTTCTCTCTCGCGATCACGCACTCACTGCTCACTCACTCTCTTCCCGTGCGATTCGAGTGGTGCAGCAGGCAGGGGTGAGAGGGCCCAAATTTTGGCGCGAAAACTGTGGGGGTGGTGTGTGCGAGCGGAGTGGAGAGAAGTGAGCATGCGTTTCCATATTCAGGATACGTTTTCGAACGTTTCTAGGCAAGGGTGAGAGGGCCCCAGTTTTGGCGCGAAAACTGTGGGGCGGTGTGTGCGAGCGGAGTGGAGAGAGAGACGCGAAATCGTCAATGAGAGACTGGCAGGAAGGCGCGTGAGAGATTCGACCAAGCAGTGGGAAGCGAGCATGCGTTTCCATAATCAGGATACCTTTTTGAAAATTTCTAATATTGATACATTCGCGGGTAACGTAACAATAAGTTCGGCACTTGACCTGAAAAAATTTCTTCGAAATTTGAGAAAAGGACATCCATTCTCTTTCGAAAAGTACATGCGTAAAGAAGAGTGGTTTGTTTTGATCTGATTCAACAAAAGCACATGCATAAAATCTCTTCGCAGCTGACTAAAATTTCAAAACAAACCTGCTCTTTCTAATCGATGAAAAGGCGAATATAATAGGAACTATAATCTTGTCCGCATTTTGTTGCAAATTACTAAAGAGTACCATTTTTTAAAGAAACCCGGGATTAAGAGTATCCTGAATACCTGAATTAAACCGGCTAAGAAAAAAATTAGAGTTATTATAAAACATCGTTTGAAAGAGCAGGTTTGTTTTGAAATTTTAGTCAGCTGCGAAGAGATTTTATGCATGTGCTTTTGTTGAATCAGATCAAAACAAACCACTCTTCTTTACGCATGTACTTTTCGAAAGAGAATGGATGTCCTTTTCTCAAATTTTAGATACTAGGTTATGAGTCAGCCGGGCCTAGTTTCTCACCGTTTAGGTTTGTCGAAGTGATATGAAAATAATGGCTGGTATAAGCAGTATCAGTCCAGAATAGGTGGAATAGTAATGAGATTAAATGAAACAATGGCAGTGTCAGAGAGCACTTCACTCTCACTCGCAAGCAGACGGAATGTGGTGGCTGGGAAAAGGAAAGGGCATCCTTTGTGGCCGCCGCTCGGGTGCGAAAAGCCAATGACGAGTCAAAGCGAACAATTATACGAACCAGAAAACGAACCAGATTGTGAATAATGCTCTTGTCGTTGTGAGAAAATACAACACTATAAATACATAGAAAATACAACAACACCAAACACTTCTAACAAATCGATGTTAGACAACAACAAAAACTCTCAAATTAGATTCGCAAAATTGAGTGACATGAGCTGCGACGAGGACTACGGGAAATTGCTTAGCGAGGTTTGTGTACGACATGAACTTCTTGCAGAAAAACTGAAAAATGTGAAACAATTGATTGCCTGGGTGTATTAGATCAAACTGGTCGATGTGAACTATCCACTTACATCAAACTCTCTGCATGATAGGTTTGGATGACAAGCGGCGAAGGTCGAAGCCGTGTTGATATACTTTGACTTTGTGTGGCTGCTACGAGCGAGATTGGTGGTGATAGAGTAAATAGAGAACAACTGAGTCTAAAAGAAAATACGAGACTCATGCTGGATGAAATGATCTATCTACTTTTTTCCAAATGTTGAACTCCTTCGGCCGATTCAACCATAGTTCAACCAAGTTCGAAGTTCGATTCAACCAAGTTCGAATCTGTGACTGACTTAGTAGTGTCGAAAATGCTCCTGAAACATCACAGCTGCAGCCAAATGTTCAACGAGAAAACGTACTTGGCGAGATTCTGCTCGATTTTCGCCATTGTTTGGACGACTCTTTCAAACGCCTCGTTTATGCGATCGGGGGATGGGGTAGCACCACATCAGTCCGACCACGGTAGCTTCGCTGCAACAAAACCTACGAGTCACTAGATGAATCACTCTTTGCACAGTGGTAAGAATGAATGATATTCATAATGATAATCAAGTGGAGAAACATTGTGCTCTTTTTTGACACTTCACTAATTTCTCTACTATTTTCAATGTCTTGAATTTATCCACTAATAAGAGCCTTACAACATGAAATAACTGTGCGCAAGAAAGTTTACTTAATATGTGAAGTACCGTAATTGAATGATATGAGTCAAAGAGAAGAAAACGTATTCGTTTCGCTAAGCTTGGTGTATTGAAAGGAAACTCACGCAGGAAAGCCGAGGTTCGTGAGGCGAGCTCGGAAGTTTCGAAGGAGCAGCCAGCGTCTCCAGCAGATGCGCGAGCTCCTTGCCAGATGTTCTTGCCGCAGTACACTCGAGTACAAGGTCGCCCCATCCATCTAAGGAAACTGCAAACCAGAAATTTGCTGATAGAAGAGAGAGAGAGAGAGGGGACACACGTTCAGATGATCTTTTCCTGTTTTCAGACTGTTGACTGCTCAGCGACAGGTCGAACTAAATCAGATTTATAAAATGTTTTTGCTATTCACTCGTGTACCTTCTTTTTTTCTAAAATGTGCTGGCGAGCGTTGTCGTACATCACCATGAACAGGCGCTTGCCAGCCGACTTGGCTGAAAAGAATAGATAAAATGGCTATGTAAGTTATTATTGCACTACTCTGTTCATTTCGAAAACTTTGCAATAGTTCAAATGTTGGTCGATAGTGATAGCGAAATGCAATCGATGATCAATGGTTTGGTGCGTAAGGAATGATAATAAAAACAACTCTGGAGACCTTCACCATTCAGACATTGTAGCGCTATGTTCGATCGCAATAGTTCACTCGAAGCATCCGTTTTCAGAGAGCACAAACGAATGAAGTCTTTCAAAGGCGAGGGTTGCGTGAGTACGTTCAAATTGCAACGTGACACTAGAATACTAGAAAGCGTGAAATTATCAAAAATGAGTCAACAGTTTCGTACACAGACAAAGAAAGTGAGCGTGAGTACAAACATCGAGGTGACATGTCTTTTTTGTACTATTAAGATTCATGAACAAAATTTGCAAGAATTTCTCATAAATCTGTCACATTATCTTGGAATAGACTAGTTTACTATATAATTTTTTCTGTTCGTTTTTCGTAGAGTTTTTTTTGTACTCGGGTATTTCAGTAGCCAAATTTGCCGAAAAAAGGAGTAATTTAGACGCTAATCATTTGATCAGTCGAAATCTACAGGTAAAAAAAACATTCGAACCAAATTATATTGACCATAATTTAGTCCACTGAAGAAACAGAGTGAATGTTTGACTTTTGACATTGAACTTGAAGATTTTTAGGACATTTTTAGGACCGGAATCGCGTAGTAGTGAAAGTTTTGTAGCCGCGCTCTGGTCCTTCCATGAGAATGGGTTCTCAAGTCCTTGGGGTAGAGTGCCGTCCATTGATTACTACAAGTAACACGATTCACACTCAAGTAGTCATTAAGAGCTCCCGCTGTGTACGGCATTTCATGCGGAATTCAATAGAGAAATGTCCAAATAGTTTCTCTCTATTAGGTGTGCGAAATGGTTACGTTTTAATGAAACACCTAATGTTAAAAAAAATTAAAGTTGTTCAGTTATGGACTACTTCTGTAGCTGATATGTATGTTAAGTATCATTTTAAATTAACTTAGAACTCACTTCAGAAAGGAGCTCCAGGAATTTGTATCCCATTTCGAGGCGGAAACCGAGGAGAGTAGTGATGAAAGCGACTCCGACTGGTCTGTAAAAACCGTGAGGGGAATGGAAACAAAACCATATTTTCCCTATTCTTGAATGTTTTTTTTGATTTTCATCACACGCGCAGTATCGAAAACTCTTCAGCATTGAATCGTTTTTTCGCACAGAACATGCGAAGCCATATTCCATAATACGATTGGCAAAAAAAACTATCAAAAAGCTGACGCTCACTCAAACGATCACTCAAAAAAAATTTGTTGTTCCTTTCTCACTATATACACTACATTTTCCGGATCATGCTTGGTTTAATGTCAGTTGATCGTCAAGTGAAAATAACTTTTCGAATAGTTGTCTAAACACCGACAAAATCAAACAAAAGTAAAGGAATTGTAAAATATGAAATGAAGAAATATAAGAAGTGACTCACGAGATGAAAAAAGGAGACGGCTCCATTTCTGTGTTGACTGTTTTGATTGACGAGGCATCCATCTCCGGCAGGTAGTCCATTGTGATCTCCTCCCTGCAGTACACGACGATTTATTTCTGAGAGATTTACTACAACCATACTACGTCAAACATTGTTTTTAAGTAATGTGTTATCGTGAAGTAAATACGAATCAAAACTGCGTAGTTTTAATAGAAAAAATAGTTCATGTCCTCGAGAAAGTACAACGGTATATTACAAGAATAGTGTTTTGGCGCGTGTACCCCTCAGCAGATTATCCACAATCAATGCCTCCTATACGCACTGCGACTCAAGGCGCTCGATCTGACCAGGCTTCCTGAGAGGCGCGCGCGTTCCCCCATCTGATTCTCGCGCACAAGAAAGTGAGGACTCAACTCTCGCTACTGTTCCGTCTCGAACCCGCGCGTGGCAGACATGAGTCTTTTTAGCGAGTCGCGCGACACAGTGGTTCGCCCACAAAAGCCTATCCTCGCATCTTTTCTCTCAAGCAATCTCTTTTCTGTCGCCGCATATCGAAGATCTTTCTAAAACATTAAAATTCTCCATCTAATTTGTATGGTCGTGTGTCGATCTTGCTAACAGCCGGGTGAGTTTCCACGTCATGAGACGATGAGATCTACACACCTACACTTGAAACCACGCGACCGCCGACTGATGTTCGAATCCTGCCGAGCGTTACTCAACTGACCTGTACCTCCGATCCATGTTTCGAGATATCTACGTCATCTTCAAATTTTGGAGCCTAACCGAGTGGATAGCTTTTGCTTCTAGTCATTCGATTCGCGCTGACTGTGAAACCGCCGCGGTGGCCTAGTGGATAGAGCGGTCGTCTGTCAAGCGGCAGAATGTAGTTCGCTCACTGTCGACGCACTTCATTTTGCCGACACTCTTCGGATTTGTAGATGAATTCGCATAATCGCGTATGCAAACGGCAACTTGCGGCAAACGAGATCATTCGCCCGCATCGAACAGATGACTTCTGTAGAAAGACAACTGAATCTCTACAGATTATCGATCGTCTATCAATTGATTATCGATCACGTAACGCAAGTGGGAGGGGTCAGTCAGCCGCGACATATTTTATCTTTCGAATCGTATCTTTCGACATCGGCAGTGGCGTGTGGCGGACACACTACAAGATATGAAACCAGCATGCCAAAAAACTGAAATGCAAGAAATTCAAATCAAAATCAACATTATCGATATTGACTATCTTTAATGCAATGCGACTCGCAAACACCATTATGCCATGTTTTTTGCATCAAATTAATCATTACGGTCGACAGTAGGATCATTTAAAAAAATGCAATGATCGCGGATCGGTGGATTACCGAACCAATCTCGGACGCACGAGTTTCGTTAACTGAATTGTCCGTTGTTTGCGCGAATGTTCTATTATAATCCGAATTTTTTGACAAGCGTTCATTTCTCGTAAATACTCACATTATGCTGCCACACGCACACAACCATGACTCTGTACATTCTCAACCACATTGATCAAGTGTTCATGAGTCTATACTGTTCAACAAGACACTCACAATGAGGATGTCGATTGTGTCTCCGCTTCATCCCACAGGTTGACTCCCAGCTTCAGTTTCTTCACTTCCTTCTTCGCGCGCTGAAACGGATACGTGACCCAGTCGACCTCCCATCTCATACCTCGGCGGATGTTGACGGGGGCAAACCACGGGGGTTTGGCAACCAACCTGCTACATATCACATTTTCCGTGCGCTGTGGTCGCTGTGGACTCTCCCTTTCTTTCTCCCTCTCACTCCCTCCCTCCTTCGGCTTCTTCCTCTCTCACCTCCTTGAGGGCGGCTTTGAACTTGAGTCCTCCAACCTGACATCACTACAGTAGAAAAATGTAAGAAAAAATATAATAATTTTTATCGGGAACAAAATCGTTTCACGAGCTTTGATCTATTTACATGCTTCGTCTCGGCCGCAAGTGTCTCGTGATTTTGACCTGAAAATATTAATTTGTTTCAGCAAGTGAAAATAAATATGAAATCACCTCAAATCACATGTGTTGATTTTCCTCGAAGTCTTTGAACATAGAAAACGATATTTTCCAGAACTAAGAATATGAAGGCGACTGCGTACCCGTATAATAAAACCTATAAATAAGATGAATAATACACTTCATTTTGTTTCTACTTGAGTGAAAGAAGAGTGAAAGAACCTCGAATATAATCTTCAAATTTTCGAAAGGAATCGGCTCAGCCACGATGCCAGTGTAGGCTTCGGGGAACTGTTTGGGGCGGTTCGTATAGCGCCGCCACCAGAAAAGGTTCACCTAAAAGTGAATTCAAAAGATAAGAAAAAAACAAAAAGTGCGAGAGTGAGTAAGAAAGAGATAAGAGACTAGAGACGCACATGACATGAATATATAGATATATCAAAGTAGAGATACACAGAGAATCCTGATAATTATAAAACGCAATGTTTGTTTGTCGGACAATGACTTTCTCTATGCAGAGAAAAAGAGAGAGAGAGAGAGAGAGAGAGAGAGAGAGAGAGAGAAAGAAAAAGAAAAAGGGATGTGTGTGATGACAGAAAAGAAAAAAACTCACTTTGTCTTCACTGAAAATCTTTAAAATAATCTCGTTGAATCTTTCAACAATGTTCCGTGGCATAGACTTGGATAACAGATCGGAATATCCATGTGATCTGTAACAGTGTAAATTTTTATTGAAATGTTCGGGAAGATTGTTTTAAATTCAAGTAAATTAATTCTGTTTTAAATTCATGATCAACAATTTGATAAACTCACCTCCCTATTCCCGTTTGCGTGAAGAGAATGGTGCGAATTTTCGAATTGATCGGCATTTTTACACTAGAAAAGAACTTGAAATCAGCAACTCTCGTGAATATAATAATACGCAATGAAAAAATACAATACGCAATTAAATACATGAAACGTATCATTTGAATTGATGATTGGTGAAGGTTTATGTCAGCTAGTTAATGCTAAATGATGTCTAACTCGGTATTAGGATCATTTACTCAATCAAAGCACAATCGGGAATTTTGTAGCCGCGATCTTCGCTGATTAATGCATCCGCCCACATTAGTTGGGCAATCAGTGAGGGGTCGGTACACATCTGCAAGAGAAGTTATGAGAAGAGAGAGAGAGAGAGAGAGAGAGAGAGAAAGAGAGAGAGAGAAAGAGAGAGAGAGAGAGAGAGAGAGAGAGAGGGAGAGAGAGAGAGGGAGAGAGAGAGAGGGAGAGAGAGAGAGAGGGAGGAAGAGAGAGCCCTCACCCTTTTCAGCAACTTGTGAAACTCCTTCTCTACAACAACAACCGAGCTAGAAGTGTTGCGTCCGTAGATGAGAGTTCTCTTAAACATTTTGTCTCATAAATACTTTCTCTTGTGTTCGTGTGTTCCTTGTGTTCGTGCATCTTTTAAAATCGGAGGTAAATGTTTGCGCTTTCTGTATACTGCTCACGTAACACTCACGTAACACAATAGCCAATGTCAGTAATTCTATATTCCATAAGCGAGTTCTTTTGACATCACTGATCACACGACCACAATCAAACACACGAACCAGCCAAAAGGGTGTAGCCAATGCTTTCTACAGCACTCTCGATTCAATGAAAGTTTTATAAAACAAATATGAAAGTTGAAAATATTGTCTTACGTCAGCAGTAAACAGAATACCATGCAGAAAACTGAGGCGCACTTGCACATGATCATAATGAACATTGTTTAATAATCAATGTTTGATAATAACTCACCTCTTCTTCTGAAACATAACTCGCATCAGTGACGAGTATTTTGCTGGTGCCCGCTTGGAGTTCCGACATAAAGCTTTCGAATCTGTAATGTCTTGTGTCCAACATTGTCTATAATATACCTATATTGTCCATCATTTGCTCGTTTTTATAGTCAATATGCACATTAGAGAGGGCGCGCCAGCGCCCTCTCGTTTGTACTGGATGTCCCCGCGCGCTAGAATGCTCAAAAACGACTTTTCCCGGATGAAGCACTTTTCCTCATTTTGAAGTGATTTCCACTGTTACATTGCATTCACATCTGTATTCGATAGAGTTATAGAAAGTTGTATTGAGTTGGATTGAATTTGAAGCGAGATACGGAGAGTCCGCATTCGAGTGCGGATTGAGATTGGTGTCGGGCGGGCGTCGGACAATCGCTTTCGCCCCGCCCCCTCTGTGTGTGAGTGAGAGAGAGAAATAGGCGAATAGCGGGTGCGCGTCGGTATCCTCGCAGCGAATCGCGAACGTGTATGAAAATGTAATTTTGTGAAACAAAACTTAAGAAAAGGACAGATATTATCTTTCAAAAGTACTTCCAAGTAAAAGTAGTTGGTTTGTACCGTTGTCTCAGTTGAGCAAAAGGACTGACATGTTTTCAATGGAGACATGTGCAAACAGGCTCTCAGCATTATTCGACGAGTTATGTTACAACAGAAGTTGTGCTTTTAGATAATAACTGCATAACTTCGTAAACGCGTTCATTATAATATGGCCGCTTTGCACTGGTATGAGAGAGAGCCTGCTGGCACATGTCTCCATTGAAAACATGTCAGTCCTTTTGCTCAACTGAGACAACGGTACAAACCAACTACTTTTACTTGGAAGTACTTTTGAAAGATAATTACACATAGTGCTCAATTCTCGAACATGCATCTTTCCTTATTCCTCTCTCTCTCTGTTCTTTTAATGTTTCATGTTTAGTTAGATTGTGTGATGTATTCCGGAAGTGAAAAAAAAACGTTTGGTTATAGGCGAGGGTGGCATTCGTAATTTTGAAAACTGCTGCAAGCTTATGTATCTTTGTGTGAACTCTGTTTGTGCTTTGAAAAAATATGCATCAAAAATCATAGATTATGTTGATGTACACGGTACCTTTCAAAAAAAAACTGTGTAAACCCCTTTTCTGAGGCTGAGTGAGGTAAACTACACGACGAAAACATAACAGTGAGTTTTTATACAAAAAAATCATATTCCACCACTACCTTTGATTGTCAAATATGTTCTCACTGTATGCCCACGAAATCAACCTACTAATTTCACAGTTGTGCTCAGCCTCTCGGTTCGGATAGTTGCACAGTGGAGAGTGGCGCGCGCACTGACCGCTCCGCAAGCACGCGACGCGCCAGCTCCACTGCGAATTACCAGCAAGCACTAGAGCGCGATAATTTCTTCACTGTGAAATCGCTATGCGCCCATTCACTCGCAAAGCGGCCTGTGCGCGCGCCGCTCTCTCTCTCTCTCTGTGGGGCGCGCTGTGCAACTATCCCGACCGTGCTCTGGATACATCTTTGAAGCTCTTACATACTTGGAACAGTTGGCATAGAACCTACGTGAATGGCCTATAGAGTGGCGCGGACATACTGCCAGTGTACGCAGCCGAGTAGTTCCAGAATATGAACATCAGGGGAAATACGTAGAACGGAACAGAGAGTCTGGGAAACATGTTGAATTCATGGAAACGATGAAGAAAGGAGGCGAGAGAGAAAGAAGGGGGAAGAGAGAGAGAGAGAGAAAGAGAGAGAGAAAGAGAGAGAGAGAGAGAGATGGAGTCACCGTTTATAGTTGCGTACCCTCCAGAAAGCTTTCATGTTGTATAGATCGACCGCGGTAGATTGAACAAAACAAAAGACTAAAATTCAATATTGTTGTGATTGCATCGACAACTGAACCCTGACAATAAAAAAATTAATCTATAAACTTTGAAATTCGTCATGAGCAATAAGTGTCAGTCGCTGAATTTAAAACCTGCGTGTACATGTGTTTTGTAACCGTGATAAAAAAATATACTGACATCAGAAATCGATATATCGATCGACTCACCCGTTCGATACTGCCTTTCTCTTCGTATACACGGCTGGAGGACATAGATCAAGGATTCTCCACAAAACACGAGAAAATAGAGAAGGATGGCGTAAATATAGAACCTCGACTGCAACCGTTGTGGTGTATTTGAAACTCAAGGGACAATTTTTTTAAGTTTGTTTATCAGTAGATTCAAGTTAACCTAGCCAATAAGGGGACTGACCTAAGGCTCTCGAGTACAAGTCAGTAGCTGCTCACAAGGGTCCATCAATAAATGCAATGAATGTGGATCAGATGACGTCACAGACCTATGACTAAAGGCTCACGAAAGTTGTGAGGGTGGTCGTCACTCCACCGTGACTATCGGTACATCATTGGCCGCTGAGAGGATTGAACCCGGGACCTTCCGCTTGATAGCTGCGCGCACATCCACTGCGCTAGCCACCCCCCTGTTCTCTGCTGCCCGCTCATTGGCCTTTTTGCGACAGCACGTGGGCGCGAGAGAGAGAGAGAGAGAGAGAGAGAGAGAGAGCATACGATAAGAAGAGAGCGCAGCATGGCGGGAGTTAGAAAGTACGCGTCGCGTATTTCAACTTGTATTTTCATAACCAAATCGAAACGCGTGAGTTAATAATTTGATGTGTAGTCTCTTCAAAACAGGTCTTTAAAACGCATTCGAAAAGGCGCTACAGGTAAAGTGTAATAGGTATGTGGTCCCGCGCGAGAAATGATTCTCTCTTCTCTCTGTATTTCAGTGTTCAATTTACAAAGCTCAACTATCCCTATTGGATACAAAGAAACACCTACATCATAGACGATATATCCTCGTATATCCGTTGCCGTCTGCACGATTCGCCGGCGGTAGAAAGACTCCTCGAAAGATTCTCGTCGATAACTGTTTTAAATACGATCGTGTTATGTTTTACCTATATTCATGTGATCATGTGACAGTCATAATGTTTTGTCGTGGTATAGGGAATTGGTATTGATTGATTGTGCTCAGGGTTACTGGATCTCCGTGACCCTTCCTGTTCTGTGTAGGCCCGCCGCTCGATAATTTCAAAAAAAAAGTTAATGACTGTTTACCGTATCGTACATGATGTAGTGCGTGGGTGTGAATGCCTTCAATCGATCAGGCCTCAGCGTGTATTCTTCCATTGTGCCGATGGTGGTTCCGTTTTGCACCTGTCATGGGAAGTCATAACTAATAAATAAATAAATTAATTTATTGCAGATTGATATCCGCGTCACACAAAAAAAATCGGTTTGGAACAAAATCGAAAGCATATCTTAGTTAGTACTCTATATTCCACATTAAAATTTGGAATTATAACAAATATCGAAAGCATTTCTTAGTTAGCACTCTATATTATACATCACAATTTGGAATTATAAAAAAAATATCGAAAGCATATCTTAGTTAGCACTCTATATTATACATCACAATTTGGAATTATAAAAAAAATATCGAAAGCATATCTTAGTTAGCACTCTATATTATACATCACAATTTGGAATTATAAAAAATATCGAAAGCATATCTTAGTTAGCACTCTATATTATACATCACAATTTGGAATTATAAAAAAAAATATCGAAAGCATATCTTAGTTTACACTCTATATTATACATTAAAATTCGGAATTAGTTTGGTTCGAATCTGAGGCTGTGGCTATAATAACGAAACTCTGCGTGAAAAGTGTTTCTTTTTTCGCGAAAACTTCATATTACCATTCCCAGCAAGCCATTCCACATCCCTGTTGCAGCATCCAACCTGCCTCCTGCAATCGCGGCATCGCGATATTAAATGCATACGTACATTGTGTATTTATTATTATAAAGATCAAAGAAAAAGAAAAAAAGTTGATGAAATACTCGAAACATAGAAACAATACAAAAAGTTACCCCAGTCTTTGCCTTGTACGAATTCAAGCTTCCGATTCAATTGTTCTGCCAGCATACGCCAAATCTCGACGTTGAAACCGTAAAATTTACCAGTGAATCTAAAACATGCATAATAGCATTTATAAATGACACGAGGTGATCTAATCAATACAAATGTATAGAACATTTGAAGGCTACAGAAGCACTCATGCAGAATGTGAATTATAGTGGCAATTCATGTAAGAAGTACTCTGTGTAAATCTTCTCAAACAAAACATTTACCTGTTTTTATAAATAGTGGGATAGAGATCAGATGAAACGTAGCCAATACGAAACGGTGCTTCGTCGGACATTAACTGAACATCCGGACCTTAAGGCATTTCCACCCTTTCTACTCTCTCTCTCTCTCTCTCTCTCTCTCTCTCTTTCTCCCTCTCCCTCCTCTCACTCTCTCTCTCTCTCTCTCCCCCCTCCTCTCACTCTCTCTCGCTCACGCGCATTGAGTGCATAATGAAATCCGACCTTGTGTGGTCTTTGAAAGGGTATGATTCAACTTCAGGAGAGGCTAGTTTTGTGTGCTAAATATCGGAATTTAATAGCAACCTCAAAGGCTAGAGAGAAAGAGCAAACAGCTATTTGAAGGAGATCATAGAACGGATTATATTTACTTCCTAGTAAAAAATGATTACACACACACACACACACACATATATATATATATATATATATATATATATATATATATATATATATATATATATATATATATATATATATATATATATATATATATATATATATATATATATATACTAATACCGTCGTTGCAGCCGTGTTTCCTGCTCATCCATCGTCGCATCAGCTGATCGATCATCGGTCATCGGTTTGATTGTTTCTTTACGTTCGCATCCCTATTTCATCGATTCTATGACTCTCCAAGCACGTGCTAAGTATCTTCGCTCTCTTTCGCATCAGTCACCTCTCCGTCATTATCTAGAGCAAGACACTCTCATTTCCCAGCGCTAACCAAACCATCTCTTATGCGTGCAATATGTACATGAATAAGCGATTCTGGATAAACATTTGATTTGATTTGATTTGAAGACACTTTGCCCACCACAAGTGAGTCCGAACTTGTGGACATCTTGAGATGTTGACATTCCGTCAAAAACAACGTTCGCGTTGTCATTACACTCTTGCGCGATGTCAGCGCCGGCGGGGCTGCCCGCACGAGCGCCCATATCGCAAGCTACCAAAATGCGTCCCTTGCTCTCTCCCTCTCCTTCCCCCCCCCTTCTCTCTCTCTCCCCTCTCTCGACCATCTCTTTTCCAGGACTCCGTGCCCCCTCCCCTCCCTCCCACCACTGGGACCACTGGCTGGGCCGCCTGGGCAGCCCAGTCCGAGCCCACCCAGCCCAACAGCCCCGCTGCCCAGTCGCCCGCCCAAGCCGCGCCCACACAGAAGGTCGACAATGTCAAGGTGCGATACCGTATACTTTACGAGAGTACTGTAGCCTACCGTATACCTAATACAGCGTCGTGAGGGCAGTCTCGCTTCGCCGGAGCTCCAGCCACGGTATTCGTTTGCCGGCAAGTACGAGCCGTTCAAGGAGGCGGGTAAGTGTAAACAAGTAAACAAACAATTAAACAAAGTAAACCATTAAACAACATCAGCTGATCGCTCGCGCATCTCTCTGGGGGACTTTGGGATGACTCTACTGCAGGGGCAGACTGGGCAGCCCCGACCCGACTACCACGGAATGCGCAAGAACGTTTTTGTGAGTATTGTAGATTACTGTAGCTACAGTATACCGTACTCAATGTTATTTGAATAGTGTATATACAGTAACCCGTGCCTGTCTAGATGAAGTTGCGTTACACTGGCGATCGTGAGTGCAACGCATGCATCTCGCCGCTACACGCACTCGAAGGTACGTTTTACTCGATACGTTTCAATCGATACGTTCCAATTGAAACGTTTCACTCGATACTCTTTTCGAGAGTTACGTTGCGTTTCAAGAAATGCGTTTCACTCAATACATTTAAAAAAACGTGTCACTCCGTGCCATACCTTATTGCATCTTATTGCAAACTTGCATCGTCGCAGTTTTTTTTCAGGGATTTCAGCATTTCACGGAGTTTGTAAAAGCGGTAAAATTGTAGGAATGTCCCTTCTGCTCACGTGCGCAGATCGCAAGACAGCACAGCAACTGGGAGACATGGTCAAGGATGGTGGGGGCGTGACCTGCGTGGGCGGGGCTTAATCGGGCGTGTACTCGCAGTGCTCTCGTCTCACATCGACATCTTTGCGAACCCTGCCGATATGCACAATCTCCACGGTCTCATAGTGGATATGGGCAAGGATGCGAGGGAGTTCTTCCACTCGGGTACGGTACTTTGAGATCGGGTAATGTATGTTACGGTATCTACCGTATACTTCAGCCACCCGCGTCTACATTGATCACGTGCCGGGGATGACTGCAAGAAAGGAGGTGCTGGAGCAGGCTGAGATATACAACTACAACAAAGGGGTACGGTAGATGAGGATACTGTAACAACTAGGTTACTGTATCTACCGTAATCCAGAAGACGGGCGCGATCCGGACGGTGGCGTTTGCGACGGATCCAGTGGGCACAGCGACAATTGCCAAGATCAACCACGACATTGCGGTGGATTCTGGAAAACTTCTATTCAATTGTGAGTTCTTCAGAGCTCGACCAACAACGCTCTTCGTTACTGTGTCCGGA
Organism: Rhabditoides inermis; assembly: GCA_963966185.1. NCBI lineage: Eukaryota > Metazoa > Nematoda > Chromadorea > Rhabditida > Rhabditidae > Rhabditoides > Rhabditoides inermis. Next base: position 68,081 of record CAWZYM010000340.1, on the reverse strand, counting down.
ATGACAATGCGCCAAATCACAATGCACAGGTGCTGAACCCCCCCCCTCTCTCTCTCATCTCTCTCTTCCTCTCTCTCTCTCTCCCCCTCTCTCTCTCTCTCTCTCTCTCTCTCTCTTCCTCTTCCTCTTCCTCTTTCTTTCCGTCTCTCTCCGCCTCTCATCCCTCTCATCTCTCATCCCTCCTTATTCAGTGTGTGGTGGTGTCTGCTGCCGATTGGACGTTTCACTGGAACAAGAAACCGAGTGATGCCAAGAAGTGAGTGGATCTTTGTTGTTGAAACTTTAGGTAATTGGACTTTTTTCTAGGTTCTTCTACGATACGAGGAAGAACGCTGGAGAAGGCGAGCTTTGCAAGAGTGTGGTGGGTGGTACACGAGTAAACGAACTTGTTAACAAGTAAACAAACATGTAAACAAGTAAACGAACTTGTAAACAAGAAAACAAACATGTGAATAAGGGCAATTAGTAAATCATACAACATACAACATACAATCATACCACCATACAACCATACAACCATACAACCATACAACCATACAACCATACAACCATACAACCATACAACCATACAACCATACAACCATACAACCATACAACCATACAACCATACAACCATACAACCATACAACCATACAACCATACCACCATACCACCATACCACTATACCACCACACCACCATACCACCATACAAAATACCATCATGCCCTCATACAACTATGAATGCTATCATACCACCATACCATCATACCACCATACCACGGTGATTTCGAAATGTTTTCTCGCGCATTTTCATCTCACTCGCTTCTTTCTTTCTTTTTTTGTTTCATTTTTTTGTTTATTTCTTGTAGCTTTTTTTTTCTTTTTCTTTTCAAGTTTTGACTTTGAGCGACTCGAACCTCACAATTGGTTTTCCATTAAAAGTATTTAGAAGGGAAAGCCTTCGTTGTTTTGTTTTCGCTGATTGTTTTTCTTCTGTTAGGTGTTAGGTGACCAATCGACCCCCTCCGACCATCGACCTTCTTTGGACAAAATGTACGCGAAGCCCTTTCTAGGTTCAGCTCTGATTTAGCTCTGATGAAGTTCATCGTGTCATCTACTTAAGAAGAGCGAGTATCGTTCGCGCAGAATTGCCCTCTCTCGCGTCGATATGCAAATTGCGAGCCTCACCGTGCCACCAGAAAGAAGTAAAAACGAGGTATCAACACAAGTTTATGAAAAGTAGGCATTTCGATTTCACGAAACTAAAACATTGTAGCTCAAAAGAGACTCCAGAAAGGTCGGTGTGTCAACTTCGTCCCGAATTCTGTCGAAATTACTCACAGAGAGTCGTTCGACTAGCCACCACAGCATGTATCTAAAACAATCAAAGAACACCTAGGAGAGGACAAAAATGGATACAACCGCCCCTGCCGAAGCTGCTGGCTGTTCGCCAACCCTGGACGGTACCAGTTCTGAAGTCTGAAGAACACCTCTCTCGCCCTCTCCTCCTCTATATAAATCAGTCTTCCCTCTTACCCTCCGTTTATTGCATCACGGTGGTATGATGGTATGATGGTATGATTGTATGATGGTATGATAGTATGATGGTATGAGTATGATACCACGGTATGGTGGTATGATACTATAGTATGATGGTATGATGGTATGTTGTATGTTGTATGATTTACTAATGACCGTGAATAAGTGATAAGTGAACAACATTAGGTTGACGCGTGGGAGACTGGTCCGGATACGTACCGATACCACAAGACTGGCGAATATGAGCTGATCGAACTGGATTCGCACTACAAGGACATGAAGTTGTACCTCTACAAGGTTTCCCCATCTTCCTCTCTCTCTCTCTCTCTCTCTCTCTCTCTCTCGCTCTCTCTCTCTCTCTCTCTCTCTCTCTCTCTCTCTTTATCTCGTTCTTCAGAGTTCTCGCTCTTCCGATCTCTCCTATCGCGACTTTATCGGAGCCATCGACTCTCTGCCACTTGAGAAGAAGAAAATCGCATCGGTAGAGTATTTCTTGGAAGCACAGCATTTCACAGCACCCGATTCAAACTGTACAGTATCTAACTTTCATCTATAGTAGCCCATTGTAGCTCTGCTTCCCACGCTTTGCTCACACTCTGCCCGCCGCTCTCTCCGCTACCCTCAACGCAAAGGGCGACTATGCCGTGCCGCGGCTCTTCGATCACGAGAAGGTTGTTTGTTTGTTTACTTGTTTGTTGACTTGTTTGTTCATTTGTTTGTTGACTTGTTTATGTGTTTGTGTACTTTTTGTTTTCTGTCCGAGCTGACCGCTCTCTACTCTGGCGGTTCGATGTACTCTCCCTCTCTCGCCACGCTCTGGGAACACTATCACAAGGTCAAGTTCTCGGTGGGTGACGATGATGATGAGAATGAGTCGGACAATGACGTCATCTCTAGATGACGTGCGATCTTCCGACGCGGGACTTCCATCGCGGAAAGACAGTGGATCCTGTCCAGCTTCACTTTGATGGACCTGTCTACCATGTGGTCAGTGGGGAATGTTTGACGATGATTCTGCAGTCAGATTCAAATCTCATCATTAGACAGAACTAGTTACGCGATAGATTCATATTGACGTAGATCTGACTTCATGGGCGAACAGGCTGGCGAGAGAGAGAGAGAGAGAGAGAGAGCGAGAGAGAGAGAGAGAGAGAGAGAGAGAGAGAGAGAGAGAAGAGAGGGAAGAGATGTAGAAGACACACGTTTCTCTTTTTACTTGTCTTCACTTAAAGGAAAAATAACTATCGCCAAAATTGACTTACAGCGTCCTGGTGTGCGAAGGCGTGCGCATGGCGGAGGCGACGCTGAGGTGGGTATACGGTAATACAGTATTCTACAGTACTCTACAGTACCCCTTTCTAGCCTCGTCAGTACGGTGGCGGCGGGGAAAGCCATATTTTATTTCGCCTATATTTTTCATCGATCAGAAAGAGCAGGTTTGTTTTGAAATTTTAGTCAGCTGCGAAGAGATTTTATGCATGTGCTTTTGTTGAATTAGATCAAAACAAACCACTCCTCTTTACTCGTGTACTTTTCGAAAGAGAATGGATGTCCTTTTCTCAAATTTCGAAGAAATTGTTTTTCAGGTTGATGTGCCGAACATGTTATGTATACATATTCGAAACTTTAGAAAACGTATCCTGAATATGGAAACGCACTGCTTTGTCGAATCGCTCGTGCGCCTGCCAATGCCAGTCTCTCATTGACACGCGCTATTTCGCGTCTCTCTCTCTTACCCACTCACTCCGCTCCGCACACTCCCCTCCCCCCACAGTTTTCGCGCCAAAACTGGGGCGGTGGCCTGGACGGCGAGCCGACACGAGAGTGGGTGAACGAAGGGCGGGGCATGCGCTCAGCCAATCAGAGTGCGCACGCAAGAGAGCCGAGCGACCAATGAGCGCAAAGTGCAGTGGGCGGAGCTTACGTGATGCACACCGTCGTCGCCGCCGCCGCCGCCGCCGCCGCCGTCGTAAACACGTTTAGTGGCAAAGCGGGAGAGAGCAAGAGAGGGCGGTTTTTGGATGCCGCAACCGATATTGGTTTCACGAATCATACTCATAGGTCTTACAAAGTGATATTCTAACAAATAACGCACACTAATTAAGTATATTGTATTAGAATAGAGAAATCGTGTGTGCCTTGGGAGTGGCGTGTTGCGCGCGTCACAGCTCAAAACAAACGGGCGCCGCTGCGCGCCGCCCCTAATATGTGCCTGAATCACCCAACACATGGAGAAGAACCGTATGCAGTGCACCGGACCGATCTGGCCAGCCTGGCCAGATACTATCCATAGCACTTCGAGGTGCGCAGCGGTTAGCGGAGTGGGCGGGGTTTGAGTGGGCGTGGCTGCAGTGCAAATGTTTCGATGTAGCCGACAGTGGCCGACAGTCATCTAGCGCCTTTATATTATTATTATTCTTTTTCCCGCTTTCTTTCTCGCAGTGTGACTGAACAATTATAGTTCCATCAAAACCAGTAGAAGTGTTTATTTAAAAACACAACACACAACGTGCAGTTTAGTCGTCGTTCTCGTCCTCGTCTCCGATCCGGTCCACCTCGTCCTTTACGGCACATTCGTAGAAGTGAGCATCACTCTCTTGACCGTGCTAGTGCACGTCTGGCACATCGAGAGAGTAAGCGCAACGCGGCCCTCCGCATCCTCGTCTTTCGCCGCCACGTTCCTGCTCGCCCTGGCGCTGCCCCCGCATAGCCTCGCGAACACGAGCCGGTCGTCACAATGTTGTATCCCTCAATCGCCGCATGGCTCCACAAACTCAAACGCTGCGCGATCCATGGCCTGAAAATTATCAAATATGATACATGATTGCGTGAAAAATGTTTATGTTCGAACGCTAGACGACTCGCTGGCTGTTCACACGAGGTGCAAAACGATGTCATGTTTCATGTTATAATTAGTGAACACTCGAACGTTGCTTATATACAACACAAGCATACGCATGATAAGAGAGTGCAAATAGAATGAGAGAGTGCAAATAGGATAAGGGGCGGGAAATAGGAATGAATTGCTATTGCTTGAATGAATAATCACTCACGGTCTCGCTCTTCTTCTTCTTGTTCTTTTCCCTCGTATTCCCGGTCCCGGTGCGGGCAGCGCGCTTCATGACTGAGTGTAGTGGAATATGAACTGGAAAAAAAATAGTTGCTGGAATATGAATACATAAGATGTACAATAGTATTTAAACGAAGATCAAACGGAAAATGAAAGACGGTGTGCTGTGAAAAGGCAGACTGCCAAAATAAAGAGAGATACGACTTGCAGAAGCCAGGCTCTCTCTCTCTCTCTCTCTCTCTCTCTCTCTCTCTCTCTCTCTCTCTCTGATTTGCATACTGCCTTCTCATGCGATTCAGGCTGAGTTTTTATCATGGTAATGGACTCAGTCTTTATCATGGTAATGGACATACTTTATCATGGTAATGGAATCAGACTACAGTGAGATAGTTGGTGTGCTCATCCGACTGATTACCGTACTCCTTCCCCTCCTCCCCTCCTCCTCCGGCTCCTCGTCAATGGCCTGCTGACAAAAGTGGTAGACGCGCTTTATATTTTTTGAACTATGGAGAATGGAGAATGATCGAGGTGAACGATTGAGAAATCACAAATAGATACTAGGTTATGAGTCAGCCGGGCCTAGTTTCTCACCGTTTAGGTTTGTCGAAGTGATATGAAAATAATGGCTGGTATAAGCAGTATCAGTCCAGAATAGGTGGAATAGTAATGAGATTGAATGAAACAATGGCAGTGTCAGAGAGCATTTCACTTTCACTCGCAAGCAGACGGAATGTGGTGGCTGGGAAAAGGAAAGGGCATCCTTTGTGGCCGCCGCTCGGGTGCGAAAAGCTAATGACGAGTCAAAGCGAACAATTATACGAACCAGAAAACGAACCAGATTGTGAATAATGCTCTTGTCGTTGTGAGAAAATACAACACTATAAATACATAGAAAATACAACAACACCAAACACTTCTAACAAATCGATGTTAGACAACAACAAAAACTCTCAAATTAGATTCGCAAAATTGAGTGGCATGAGCTGCGACGAGGACTACGGGGGATTGCTTAGCGAGGTTTGTTTACGACATGAACTTCTTGCAAAAAACTGAAAAAATGTGAAACAATTGATTGCCTGGGTGTATTAGATCAAACTGGTCGATGTGAACTATCCACTTACATCAAACTCTCTGCATGATAGGTTTGGATGACAAGCGGCGAAGGTCGAAGCCGTGTTGATATACTTTGACTTTGTGTAGCTGCTACGAGCGAGATTGGAAACATCACAGCTGCAGCCAAATGTTCAACGAGAATACGTACTTGGCGAGATTCTGCTCGATTTTCGCCATTGTTTGGACGACTCTTTCAAACGCCTCGTTTATGCGATCGGGGGATGGGGTAGCACCACATCAGTCCGACCACGGTAGCTTCGCTGCAACATCACATAAAAGTCACTAGATGAATCACACAGTGATAAGAATGAATGATAATCATAATGCTAATCAAGTGGAGAAACATTGTTTAGTGTAGTAATACTGCTCGTGGTATTACTTATCGTGGTATTACTTATCTATATTACTTATCAGTTTTTTTTATCTTTCAAATTCCTTTCATATCCCGGGAAGCCTCTCGCAGTCGATGCGCTCCAGCTCCCCCATTTTCAACCCGCCTGATGCTGACACCTCGTAGTCGCCGGAGATCCCCTCGCTAGAGGTAATGAAATGACCAATTTTCGTAATGACAAATCCATTACAGAGTTGCGCTCCCCGCCCGTACCCCTCGATCACGTCGTTTTTCATGATATTCATCATTAGTAATCACTATGCAAACACCCACTGTTCCGCGCTGCGCGCGCCGGACTTTGACAACGATTTGACAAAGACCTCACACATGTAATGCTCGAGCTCTCGATTTCGCCACTTCTCTCTTCACGCGCGGCTCTCGCGCGACACCTAAATTTTTGCCAAAAATATATCCATATCATATCACCCTCCTCTCTCCAAACCCTTTTTTCCTCATCCTGAAACTCCCCGGATCATTTATTTCCATACTCAAAAACCCCTGAAAGCTCAAACCAGCCCCCAACGAGCTACCGCTTACAAGGCCCACATCTGGATCCACAAAGGCGTATACCACCCAGGGGTGGTATAAGCAAAATCCGTTTGCCCTCAGGGCGTCATTCGGTCTGTCACGGATTAGGGCACAGAAAGTCGCTGGAGTGAGACTGGATAATGAAACATTGCAGGGAGTACCGCAGAGTGATAGGGAAGGTCTACGAGAAAACCGCATGTCGATATCTCATCTAGTTTTCAAATCATATCTCAAAGCGCGCCTCACAAATGGGGTATGGCTGCGGGTGGTGATTGAGAGGGAGAGAAAGAGAGAGAGAGGATGTATAGGAAAAGAGTATACAGGGACCTCGTCCTGTCTCGTACGAGTCTAGCGGTACCCACTTCATTGTCTCTATCTCATTTCCGGCCACGTTTCGGACACGTTCAGATATAGGGTTACGGTATCTGGTACTGGTCTCCGGTACTTTGAAACTCACAGATGCCTCCTGGATATGATTTAAAGGTGCTTCTAGATAGATTCGAGGGTGGCGAGTTCGACTATGGTCATTGATTTGTACGGGGTTGCAATTAGAGACTTATCAGTGATCGTTTGCCCTCAGGGCGTCATTCGGTCTGTCACGGATTAGGGCACAGAAAGTCGCTGGAGTATCCAAGATTTGTCCGCGCCGCAGACGGCCTTGACCAGATCTACTTCCGGCTGTGCGATTGACCTACAGAAGATCACGGAGAAGTGCGCCTACATCGAGAAGCTGCTCTCGGTGAATCCGCCGAAGAATGAGGTAAACACGGGGAGATCATTTCGTGACTATCGCGATCATTTTGTGTTCTAACCGCGTTTATTTCAGAACACCAACCTTCACTTCGGCGCCGAGCACCTCCTCCCCGGGACTCCGCCTATTGAGCTGGCGACATGGAACACTTCCTGAACTTCAAGAGCGCGCAGTCTCGTCCTCCCTCTTCAGCTTTCTTTGGAACCGGAGTTTTCGCAGCCCGTCCGATTAAGTGAGTGCCAGCTAGAAGAAAGCTGATCGAACTAGTTTCTTATAGGAAGAACGCGTACATCTGCGCCTACCCCGCCTACACCGTGCCCAACAAGCAGAAGAATGCGTTTGTGGACATGGAACTTCGTGGCCTGAACGGACGAGACGACGTGAATCTCTCCGAAATCGAGATGTATCAGTGTCAGGATCCGTCTGGGCGGTGGCATTTCGGGCACGTAGCCACACGGTACCCGAAAGGTGCGTGGAATTAAATGGAAGGGAAATTGTGGGTCTAACGCCTTATTTGCAGGCAGCTGGAACGCCGGTCCCTTCATGAACCACTCTGCTGTGCACGCCAACGTCGAGCAGCAACTGGTGAACTTCACCGACCTGCACCACAGTCTGGCGCGGTTCGGGCGCGTGATCATGATGCGTGCTTCGCGCGACATCGATGAGGGCGAGGAGCTGTGCTGGAACTATGGCGCCGACTACCAGTTCCCGGGACCTGACGGCCAGAAGGCTTGTCCTTGCACGAGGTGTCTTGGTGAGTCACGGGCGAGAGCGGTGCTGGACAGTCGGAATCATTTTTTTCTCGGTTCAGGCCTCTGCGTCTGCAAGAAGTGCAACGGTGTCACCATCCACGGCAAGAATCTCGTGGACACCTACGCCTACCTGCTGCAAGAAGACGTACTCACAGACAACATCGGCCACTGCCTGCAACATCCCGCTTTCAAGGACTTCGTTTCTCCGAGACTCTTGACGAAGGTCTTCAGAATGCGCGAGGGGCTTGCGCTGACCGTTGGTGAGTACTGCCCTCGTCTTGCTCTTCTCCCATCTTATCGTAACATTAAAATCAATTAATTTCAGATGACAAGGCGGCACAAGAGCGCCTCATACAGGAGTTGGACGTGATCTGGGAGAAGATCCCCAAGGACACAAACAAGCGCGGCGTCAACATCTGCGAGTTCTACCAGAAGATCTACCAGTTCGCGGAGAAGCGTCCTCGCTGCGTACCCGGAAACGCGCTGATCCGCGCGTACGAGCTGGTGAAGCGGACCAGTTTCGACCCTCGAGTGAGTTTACACCGCATTCCTATCTCCATTTTGTGCTGACTTTATTCGTTCAGATGATCGAGAAGTTCGACGAGATCGAGCGGCAGCTGCCTCTTGCCTTTGTCTACGGACAGCGCGTCGCCGGCAAGAGGCAGCTTATGGTATACCGTAACCGGAACGGTTACGGTTACCCGCTCTGGTTCGGGGTCGTGCACGACAAGGAGGTTGAGAAGAGCGACCCCGAACTGGTGCGCCTGTGGGTGCGCGAGCCCGGCGACGATGCCCGCCCGTCCGACACTAGCCTCCATCGCAAGATTTTCTGTCCCCGCAAGTAGTGTTCCCCTCATTCGTTCTGTGCTCCTTTGTTTGGTACCATTGTTTGTGCTTGTATCATATATGCTGTACATAATACATATATTCGAACTGTTCCCATGCCTTTAGGCTTACTCATGAACCAGTATACGAAGCATCGAGTTTAGCATGGAGTTAGGCTAAGGGCAGAGAGAGAGAGAGAAAGAGAAAGAGAAAGAGAAAGAGAAAGAGAAAGAGAAAGAGAAAGAGAAAGAGAAAGAGAAAGAGAAAGAGAAAGAGAAAGAGAGAGAGAGAGAGAGAGAGAGAGAGAGAGAGAGGGGGGGGAGTCCAATAACAGCAGATAACCTTTAGGCTTGATCGAGAAGACCAACTTATCATCTTACATCTGTCAAATGTAGCCAAGATTTGCAGGACTCTCTATACTTCAAGTAGGGGTGCATGATCCATCGCCACTCAGGACCCACTTCATTCAATCAAATTGTTCGTGTATCGCCTTCATTTCCACTCCACAACACTCTAAAACTACCAGTTTTCCAGGCGCTAACGCGCCTTTCGAAATCATCCATTTTGAAGATACCTCAATACGTGCCAGGATTAAACCCCACTTCGCATACGCGTAGCTCTTCGCGCGCGGACTCAAAAAATCCAATTCCAAAACACACATGTAGATCCACCCAAAGTACCCCCATTCACACCCTAACAACTCCCACACAACCTCCGGATAGCTAATTAGCATAAATACAAAGTCAGAATCTATGAACCTGGTATAGACCGTGGTTGGTAGCTTATACCACCCTGGGCTATACGCTTATACCACCCGTGGGTGGCATAAGCTTTTCAGGTCATAACTTCTTTCAAAATTGACTCTCACAATTATAGTTTAGCGGGTTCGAAAGCTCATCTTGCCGGCTTTCTAACGGACTATTAACATCTATACTTTATTTTACTAGTTATTTTACTTTACTAATTTTTTTGTCTCGAATCCACTTCAAAGTAACTTCTAAAATCTTTTAAATATTCAATAATACCAAAAAAGTATAAAAAAAACCCATCTCAACACTCCATTCTAAGCCAATAATACAGGGAGCGCTCTAGGTGCCTCCGTACCTACCGATTCGACGGGGTGAGACCCTTATACCACCCCTGGGTGGCATAAGCCTTATCTCACCCTGTGTTATACGTTTATACCACCCCTGGTTGGCATGAGCCTTATACCACCTATGGCTGGCATAAGCCTTATACCACCTTGGCATGAACCCTTATACCACCCCTGGCTGGTATAACCCTTATACCACCTGTGGGTGGCATAAGCCCTATACCACCCAGGGGTGGCATAAGAAGCAGCATGATACCTATATGCTACGCAGGTAGATCATGGTCGGAAAATTCGAAGGCCGACAGATGAGTCAAGGCGAGAAGCGCCACGCTACAGCACCACAAGCCCCTCCAAAGAAGAAACCCCAACCATGAAGGCGTTTCGTCGTCGTCGTCTGAATAAACGCCTCTCTCGCCTCGTAACGTAACCTCTCCTTTTCGTGTCGGTTTCGTGTCCTCTTTGGCATTTTGAAGAGCTGTTCTTCTCATTGCCCCGCCGTGTACAGTGCGCGGAATGTAGCCTCCTATTGACGGCTAAATATTTGAATTCGCGCGCGAAAAGACTGGGGAGAGGATAGACGCAGACGGTTAGCGCGCCGCTCTCTCACTTTTCCGTTGACCACTTCATCCAAACCGGGTTTTGGGACAAAAATGACGAATTTATCCGATCGGATAAAGTTGAATTTTTCGGATCCGACGAGATAAAGTACTTTATCTCACGTGATTATTCTCTACTACCACTGGTATGAACGTAAATCGACGAACTTTTCACTTTAGCCAAGTGGATAAAGTAGGTTGACCACTTCATCCAAACCGGGTTTATGGACAAAAGTGACGAATTTATCCGATCGGATAAAGTTGAATTTTTCGGATCCGACAAAATAAAGTACTTTATCTCACGTGTTTATTCGCTACTACCACTGGTATAAACGGAAATCGACGAACTTTTCACTTTAGCCGATTGGATAAAGTGGGTTGACCACTTCATCCAAACCGGGTTTTGGGACAAAAATGACGAATTTATCCGATCGGATAAAGTTGAATTTTTCGGATCCGACGAGATAAAGTACTTTATCTCACGTGATTATTCTCTACTACCACTGGTATGAACGTAAATCGACGAACTTTTCACTTTATCCAATTGGATAAAGTAGGTTGACCACTTTATCCGAACGGACAATGAAGTTTGGCCACTTAGTCAGATAGTATAAAGTAATTATTTCGGACAAAAGTGACGATTTTATCCGATCGGATACGGGGTTTTTGGACAAAAATGACGAATTTATCCAATCGGATAAAGTTGAATTTTTCGGATCCGACAGGATAAAGTACTTTATCTTATTTGATTATTCGCTACTACCACCGGTATGAACGCAAATCGTCGAACTTTTGCACTTTAGCCAATAGGTAAAGTAGGTTGACCACTTTATCCGATTGAATAAAGTAGGTTGATCGCTTTATCCGAACGGATAAAAGTAGGTTGACCACTTTGTAATTTCTCGTATCGAATATTTTTTCGTATCGGATAAACTGTGACTTTGAAAACAGTTCCAGTTTATTCAAAGTATAAGTATATATAATATGTTTACAAAAAACAACAAACAACAAATGATATCATTCAATGTACAACTGCAATCACATCTCACTGTCATCTTCCATGTAAGGGGGGATGGTATAGTTCGACAAGCGAGCATAGATAGGACTCCTGAGGAACCGCAGCTCGAGAGAACCACGCTTCACGCACTCATTCGTTAGGACTACAACTCTCGAGAGATACATTGCCGGCTTTGACAGGGGCTGACCGCAGCTCGTTCTGCAGCTTCATGGGAACCGGCGTCCGCGCGAAGAAGACTATTCCGTAAGTCACCTTCGTTACAAGTGTATCTGAACAGCTAAAGTGAACTTTATGTTGATGTATAAAGTAGCTTGTACAACTTTAGGGAGGGCACATACATCGCCTACTACCCTGGAAAGTCGGTCGAGAAGGGAGAAGAAGATGAAGCGTTCCGCAAGGCTGAGCTGGAAGGGTACTACTCGAGGAAGGTTGACGAGAAGATGATGGGAGACTATGCTTTCGAAGGACGCACCCACGTAGTGTACGCGCACACCGCCACCATCTACGATCCATGTTCGTTCATTTCGCAAGTGTTGTGTAGCATCGGAATCTATTGCAGCGTGGTGGAACTACGGCGCGTACTTCAACTCATCATCTAAGCACTCCAACATCAAGTCCGTCGCCGTCAACCTCACTCTCATACATCCCAGTATGTCACTATGCTCGCTTGCTTATATATGTAGCTACTCGTTACAGACCTGAAAGGCGAGCTCCTTCTCTTCAAGACCACCAGGGCCATACCGATCGGCGCGGAAATCCTCTGGGACTACGGACCTCACTACCAATGGCCAGGACGGACCGACGGAAACCACACCTGCGGATGCAGCACGTGCAACGGTATGTATTCTGATATATCCAGATCCATAAATTCGGTTCAGGTCTCTGCAACTGTCCCGCGTGCAACGGTCGCCTATTCCACGGACTCACACTGCCGCAGTGCCAATCCACATACATCAACATTGTCTCCGCCATGAAGGGCAAGAAGATCATGGTTCGTTGAGATATAATATCTACCAAAGTGAACTTTACTCAAACACATAAGATACGGAACACGAGCACCGGAATGTTCTCACCCTTACTCTATGTTCACCTTACAGGTCACCTGCAAGCCGGGACAAGCTGCAGTCCACTCTATCTACAAGATTCTCGCGAAAATCGACGCCAACTGTGTCGCAGTAGGTGCGGTATTTTTGTTAGCATCTTTATCCCGACCTACACTATTCAATCATGTCTTTTTAGCGAACGACTCGCGCAGGCACATGGTAACTGACGAGCTGAAGAAGCTCTGTGGAGATCCCACTGCCCTTATCAACAAGGTCATGGAGTTCACCCTCAAGAACATATACGACTTTGACCTGGAAGCTTGTGAGGTCATTCACAAGGCTCTCGTCGCCTCCAAGTTCAAAGAAGAGGTGAATGTCTCCAATTTCATCTCCTAGCTCCTCGACACGCTGATCAAGGCGCAACGCAGACGCCCGATCGCGATGATCATCGGCCGTCTCACGGACCGAGGACTTGAGGCAGTCATCCGACTAAACTCGCACTCTCTCCGTGGATTCCCGGGCGCGTTAGCGCCCGGGAAACTAATATTTTTAGAGTGTTCTGGAGTGGAAATGAAGGCAGTACACGAAGGATTTGGTTGAATGAAGTGGGTCGTGAGTGGCGATGGATCATGCTTGGAGTATAGAGACTCCTGCAAATCTTGGCTACATTTGACAGATGACATACATGCACTGAGACCAAGGAAATGTGGATGGTGAGTATTGTGATAGTGGAGGAAAGAGCGATGTGTGTGAGTGTTGGTTGTGATAGGGACACTTGAATAATAAAAAAAAGTTGCATTAATATAATTGCGTGTCTCACTTTTATTTTTTTTATAGTGTTCGGCCAAAGGCAGAGCGTTCCAAAATTTGAATTCACCACATCATAAGATGAGCGAAACTTTGAAATTACCTCAAACTTGGGTAATTAAACCGACAAAAAAAGGTTCTTGCGCAATATATGCATAGACGGCAAGCAATGCTAACATAGTTTTGACACATCTCACTTTAACTTATTCTTTCTTCTATTTTTGGGAAAGAAGAATCTTTATAAATTACTAGTAATATGTTTTTGCAGAAATCAGAGACAAACAATTTCTGTCTAACACAACAATCGATGTACTCCCCCCTTTAGAATTCAGGAATACGTTTGCGTGAATAGCGCGATACGTTTTTATAGTGACCCCCACAAAATAGTATACAGTTAAATTTCTGGTTTTGCGAGGATTCTATTGAACTAAACTAGAAGGTTCTAGCTCGAAAACTGACCGAGTTATTCACGCTTTTCTAAAGGCCCAAATCTGGGCCTTTGTGGATCCAGATGTGGGCCTTGTAAGCGGTAGCTCGCTGGGGGCTGGTTTGAGCTCTTGGGGGTTTTTGAATATGGAAATAAATGATCCAAGGAGTTTCAGGATGGGGAAAAAAGGGTTTGGAGAGAGGAGGGTGATATGATATGGATATATTTTGTGCAAAAATATAGGTGTCGCGCGAGAGCCGCGCGCGAAGAGAGAAGTGGCGAAATCGAGAGCTTATGTGTATACATGTGTGAGGTCTTATTGAATTTTTATCAAAGTCCGGCGCGCGCAGCGCGGAACAGTGGGTGTTTGCATAGTGATTACTAGTGATGAATGTTTAACTATGGACTGAGAGTAATGAGGTGAGTCGACTGGCGTGAATAGATGTGCGATATGATGGGTGGTTGCCGAGTAATTGGTGATCTAAAATGTTGTTTTGTGAAGTTTGAGTGAAGAGTGACTGATGGTGGTCAGGCAAGTGATACGGTAAGTGATAGGAGTGATATCAGTGATCGATGATTGAGTGATTGTGGGATGATATGGAGTGTGACACATGCTTACAGAGGTTTCATTAGAGGTGATTTTGAAGAGATAGATAATGAACAATGTGTTATCAATGAATCATGATAAGGTGATCAGAGTGATAGCACGGCTGTAAGAAGAGTGATAGAGGAGCAATAGAGGATCCCATTTCAATCACTTCCAATGCCTTATTCGATATTTCAACTGTAATCGTAGTCGACCGCCGGCGGCTCTCGCCGCCGGCCGCGACGAGTTCTGATGCGGCAACTGTCATTCCACACGAGACTACTTGAGTAGAGATGCATGGGGAACACCCCCTCTCGTTGTTGGTGCAGTGGCGCGGGATGAGAGCTTGGATGAGGCGCGGCTTGCGCCGGTCCGCATCGGTGTGCGGGTTGCTCACCACGGAAGGCACCTTGGGCAATCCTGCGGCACGGTCGCGCGGTCAGGATACCCGCATCTTGTTTGCGTCCTTTTTGCCCGGCTCACAGAAGAGAACAATTCTGAAGAGAACCATCCTGCTTCTATTCCTTTCGAGAAGCACCAAGAGGGAGAGAGTGAATAGAATCGATTCCTATGCGTTTATCATCTCGATAAAATCAACTGTTTGATTGATTGATTGTTCGAAAACATGCATACCTCGAGGGAAAACTTGCGCGGCGCTTGCCTCTGAGATCGGCCGGATCGGTCGGAATGGAGGCGGGGGTCAAAACACCGCAAACCCGGCGCCGGTCACACGAAGAGAGTTTTGGTGGGAAAATACGTTTCTTGCACATATATTTGATATGATTCGATATTTAGAAGTTATTACAGGAGTTTTGGAAGGTACTGATGCAAGTTATAGCTTTAAGGTCGATCGTCCACGAAAGTATATCCAATCGGATACGCTCGTCAAAATCGTCCATAAACCCGTATCCGATCGGATACGACTTTGGGTTGACGAAGTAATTTGACTATCGAGTGAGAGTGATTAAGTGAGTCGGCTGGCGTCAAAAAAAGTGTGTTATGGCGGGTGGTGAGTGAGTGAGTGCTGATCGAAAATGGGGATTTGTGAAGGTTGAGTGAAGAGTGACTGTTGGTGGTGAGACAAGTGATTTGGCAAGTGATCAGGGTGATATCAGTGATCGATAATTGAGTGATTATGGGGAGATAGGGAGTATGATACATGGCTTGAGAGGTCTGATCGAGGTGATTTCGTTGAGATGGAGTGTCAGTGTGCGTTGTATACTAATGAAGTGATTGTATCAGTGATACATAGAGTGATCAGAGTGATCACAGTGAGTGATGATTGAGTGAAATGAAGTGTGATACGTGGATGGAAAGGTCTCATCCAGGCGGTTTCGGATAGGAATGATATAGTAACGAACTGATGCGATCAGTGAAACGTAATGAGGTGATAGGAGTGATATCAGTGAATGATAATTGAGTGATTGTGGGATGAAATGGTGTTCGATACATAGTTGGAGAGCTGTTTTCAAGGTGGTTTCGATGAGCTGGAGAGTGAATAGGTGTATTATGCTAATGAAGTGATGAAATCATGGAGTGATCAGAGTGATAACAGCGCTGATTGTGGGATGACTGAGGAGTATGCTACATGTTTCCAAACGCAATTCCACGTGAGTTCCATCGCATCAGTGAGGCGTGCCTCTGAAATCGGTCGGGTCGGAGTCAAGAGATCAGTGATTGATCAGAGTGATAACAATGGTTATTGATCAGAGTGATAACAGTGATTGAAAACAGAGTGATTTTGGAGTGATATTGCGTTTGATATATGGTTGAAGAGAGTTTTCCGCAGTGATTTCAATGAGATCTGTTATGGTGATGGAGTGATCAGATCAGTGATAAATGATGAGTTGATAACATCGATAAGATGGTATTGAGCGGAATAGAGAGTTTGACACATGCTTTAAAACGCATTTTCTTGCATGCTTCTGTGGAATACTCAGGTGGGCCTCTCAAAACATGCAATCAGTGATGAGTGATCGTCTGCAAGTCTTAGCGTCTGCAAGTCTCCATTCTCGTCGTCAGAGTCGTAGTCGGCGGCGGTGTCGCCCAGAATGCTGTCATACACCGTCTGCTCGGTGTTCGGATCCAACGTGTCGATCAGCTCTCCGTGCTAAAATCATAGTTAGCTGAGATACAGTTCACTATTCGCGTCTTCCCACCTCCACTTGATATTCCAGCAACTGTTCGAACCGCCGCTCTTCTTCCGTAGCCCGTGCCCTCTCCATCTCATGGATCTCCTCATCCTCGCCACCCGTGAAGAGATAGTCATCTTCATCACTCTCCACGATCTCCTCACGCTGCACTTCGTGGCCGACTGAAATACGTGGTTGCGAAATCGGAGCCATTTGAGCCACAGCCACATTTGAGCCCATGCTTGGATCTTCGAAGGACCAATAGTGGGCTTTTGCAAAACAACTAATCTACAAGGCCCAAAAATGGGCCTTCATGAAAGTTCATGAAATACCTACATGCATCAGCCATCCTCTGCAGAATTTCTGCCTATTTGCAAGTGACACTTTTGTCCGCGCGTACTTACCGCGCGCGCGCACTCTACCGCACTCTACCGCACTCTACCTTTGAGAGACTAATGACCATTCGCATCACCTCTGGCTCCTTATTTCCATTCGAACGAGCACCTATATGTAGGGATTTCTTCACTTGCCCAATTCTCTCTCTCTCTCCCTTTCTATCTCTCTCCCTCTCCATATCTCTCTCCCTCTCTATATCTCTCACTCTCCCTCCCCCCTCTCAATTTTGTTTATAATATAAGAAATCACTATCTCTTTATTTGCAAGTGATTTTTTTTCCTCTGGATCCTCTCTCTCTCCCTCTCTCTCTCTCCCTCTCTCTCTCTCTCCTTCTCTCTCTCTCCCTCTCCCCCTCTCGTTGGGTTGTTCGGATACAAAGCAAGGTGAAACGACTCTCTCTCTCTCTCTCTCTCTCTCTCTCTCTCTTCTTCTCTCTTCCGCTCCCCACTCTCTCTCTCTCTCTCTCTCTCTCTCTCTCTCTCTCTCTCTCTCTCTCTCGTGCTTTCAGTCATCCTACGTTTCAGACGAGAGAACGCGTCTACGTCTGGAGAGCGCAAGACTTGTCCAAGAAAGATATCGGCGTGGTGATTGAAACAATCGATACTGTATCAATTTATCATCGAATCATTGTATAATTTGTCTTTCACACTCATAATGGTTGATAAAGTTTTGTATTATCAGACTAGAATTATACTGACTTTTTCAAATCTACACCAGTTTATACAAAAAAAGAAAACAATTATACAAATCATCCATGAATCATGACTCCCAGTTCTCCCCTTTCTCCCCTCAAGGATGTCTGATTTGATCAGTTGTGGGCGGGGCTTGGTATCCCTCACTGGCGCCCTGCCACGAAGACCGCCAATCAGAAGCATCTCCACCTGAAATGGTTCTCTAAACACATAATTGGTCCCGCCACGATACCTTTCCGAGACTGATCTCGAACGCGGCCGACCAGAAAATGGCGAAGAAGAATGTGATGACAGTGATTGGTATGGTGTAGTTCACTACCTGCAAAGTACTGTTTATGTTAATCAGCTGGTGATAACAGAGTGATTACACTCGCCCGTTATCAGCGATCGGTGAAACATATCAAGCTGCGGTCAGTCTCTTCAAAAGCAAGCGTTTCGAAAGGATCGTAAGACATTCCGAAATCCACTCACACCATCTAGGCGGGGTGATCTCATCCCTCTGTCTACGATGACACGTGGAGTGTTGAGATGGGGTTTTTATACTTTTTTGGTATTATTGAATATTTAGAAGATTTAAGAAGTTACTTTGAAGTGGATTCGGGACAAAAAAAATTTCAATCCAAAGGGTCCCCCCTTTGGATTGAAATTTTCGTAATTTCAATGACCGATAACGGATGAACTAGTAGAGTGCAGTATGAATAATAATAGTCTGTTAGAAAGCCGGCGAGCTGAGCTTTCTAACGCGCTGAACTAGAAAGGTGAGACTAAATTTTGAAAGAAGTTATGACCGCAAAAGCTTATGCCACCCAGGGGTGGTATAAGCGTATAGCACAGGGTGGCATAAGCCATCAACCATGATCTATACCAGGTTCATGGATCCTGACTTTGTATTTATGCTAATTAGCTATCCGGAGGTTGTATGGGAGTTGTTAGGGTGTGAATGGGGGTACTTTGGGTGGATCTACAAATGTGTTTTGGAATTGGATTTTTTGAGTCCGCGCGCGAAGAGCTACGCGTATGCGAAGTGGGGTTTAATCCTGGCACGTATTGAGGTATTTTTAAAATGGAGGATTTTGAAAGGCGCGTTAGCGCCCGGGAAACTAATATTTTTAGAGTGTTCTGGAGTGGAAATGAAGGCAGTACACGAAGGATTTGGTTGAATGAAGTGGGTCGTGAGTGGCGATGGATCATGCTTGGAGTATAGAGACTCCTGCAAATCTTGGCTACATTTGACAGATGACATACATGCACTGAGACCAAGGAAATGTGGATGGTGAGTATTGTGATAGTGGAGGAAAGAGCGATGTGTGTGAGTGTTGGTTGTGATAGGGACACTTGAATAATAAAAAAAAGTTGCATTAATATAATTGCGTGTCTCACTTTTATTTTTTTATAGTGTTCCGCCAAAGGCAGAGCGTTCCAAAATTTGAATTCACCACATCATAAGATGAGCGAAACTTTGAAATTACCTCAAACTTGGGTAATTAAACCGACAAAAAAAGGTTCTTGCGCAATATATGCATAGACGGCAAGCAATGCTAACATAGTTTTGACACATCTCACTTTAACTTATTCTTTCTTCTATTTTTGGGAAAGAAGAATCTTTATAAATTACTAGTAATATGTTTTTGCAGAAATCAGAGACAAACAATTTCTGTCTAACACAACAATCGATGTACTCCCCCCTTTAGAATTCAGGAATACGTTTGCGTGAATAGCGCGATACGTTTTTATAGTGACCCCCACAAAATAGTATACAGTTAAATTTCTGGTTTTGCGAGGATTCTATTGAACTAAACTAGAAGGTTCTAGCTCGAAAACTGACCGAGTTATTCACGCTTTTCTAAAGGCCCAAATCTGGGCCTTTGTGGATCCAGATGTGGGCCTTGTAAGCGGTAGCTCGCTGGGGGCTGGTTTGAGCTCTTGGGGGTTTTTGAATATGGAAATAAATGATCCAAGGAGTTTCAGGATGGGGAAAAAAGGGTTTGGAGAGAGGAGGGTGATATGATATGGATATATTTTGTGCAAAAATATAGGTGTCGCGCGAGAGCCGCGCGCGAAGAGAGAAGTGGCGAAATCGAGAGCTTAATCTATACATGTGTGAGGTCTTATTGAATTTTTATCAAAGTCCGGCGCGCGCAGCGCGGAACAGTGGGTGTTTGCATAGTGATTACTAGTGATGAATGTTTAACTATGGACTGAGAGTAATGAGGTGAGTCGACTGGCGTGAATAGATGTGCGATATGATGGGTGGTTGCCGAGTAATTGGTGATCTAAAATGTTGTTTTGTGAAGTTTGAGTGAAGAGTGACTGATGGTGGTCAGGCAAGTGATACGGTAAGTGATAGGAGTGATATCAGTGATCGATGATTGAGTGATTGTGGGATGATATGGAGTGTGACACATGCTTACAGAGGTTTCATTAGAGGTGATTTTGAAGAGATAGATAATGAACAATGTGTTATCAATGAATCATGATAAGGTGATCAGAGTGATAGCACGGCTGTAAGAAGAGTGATAGAGGAGCAATAGAGGATCCCATTTCAATCACTTCCAATGCCTTATTCGATATTTCAACAAAGACCGACTAACCCGCTGAGGTTGTGCGCGATGATAGTGCGGTTGCTGTTTTCAGGACGGACGAGATCTGCCACAAACGCCTCCAACACGTCCATATCCGGATCTTCGAGCTGGGAGTACATTTTGAAACGTTCACCACAGCCTCCTGCGCCCGCGCAAGCCGGAAGCACATCTCCGAACCCTTGTGGCTTCACCTGAATTAAATTTAAATTCACGATCAAATAACCCTATCACTCACCTCCATGCACTTAGAGCAGCACTTCAGAGTCATGATGAGATTCGGCTTGTGCTCTTTCAAAACAGAACCATCAGGACGCATCACACCGACAACGGTAGACTGTAGAGAAATCATGAATCAGAACAAAACGCTAAAATACCTCAATGTCGAAAATGGTGAAGCGCACGTTCTTGACTTTCTTCTTCCGCAGAGGCGCGACAGTGCACGTGTGCGGGTCGGGCCTGTTGGCTACACACCTCTTGCAGTAGCTGGAAGAATGCCTAGTTAAAAACATTTAACGCGTATCACTTACGTGTAGCCGCATCTGTGCTCCATCCCCGTCCTTGCGGATGAATCCCACTGACGACACGAAGGACATCTGTAACAACTCTCACAATTTGAATCAGTCGCACCTCGCACACGCTCACCTCTTCTTGAGCGAGCACATGCTGTGTCCGCTGGCGCCCACCCTGGCATGATTGGAAAGGCAGTGTTGGGATGATATGGAGTGTGACACATGCTTACAGAGGTTTCATTAGAGGTGATTTTGAAGAGATAGATAATGAACAATGTGTTATCAATGAATCATGATAAGGTGATCAGAGTGATAGCACGGCTGTAAGAAGAGTGATAGAGGAGCAATAGAGGATCCCATTTCAATCACTTCCAATGCCTTATTCGATATTTCAACTGTAATCGTAGTCGACCGCCGGCGGCTCTCGCCGCCGGCCGCGACGAGTTCTGATGCGGCAACTGTCATTCCACACGAGACTACTTGAGTAGAGATGCATGGGGAACACCCCCTCTCGTTGTTGGTGCAGTGGCGCGGGATGAGAGCTTGGATGAGGCGCGGCTTGCGCCGGTCCGCATCGGTGTGCGGGTTGCTCACCACGGAAGGCACCTTGGGCAATCCTGCGGCACGGTCGCGCGGTCAGGATACCCGCATCTTGTTTGCGTCCTTTTTGCCCGGCTCACAGAAGAGAACAATTCTGAAGAGAACCATCCTGCTTCTATTCCTTTCGAGAAGCACCAAGAGGGAGAGAGTGAATAGAATCGATTCCTATGCGTTTATCATCTCGATAAAATCAACTGTTTGATTGATTGATTGTTCGAAAACATGCATACCTCGAGGGAAAACTTGCGCGGCGCTTGCCTCTGAGATCGGCCGGATCGGTCGGAATGGAGGCGGGGGTCAAAACACCGCAAACCCGGCGCCGGTCACACGAAGAGAGTTTTGGTGGGAAAATACGTTTCTTGCACATATATTTGATATGATTCGATATTTAGAAGTTATTACAGGAGTTTTGGAAGGTACTGATGCAAGTTATAGCTTTAAGGTCGATCGTCCACGAAAGTATATCCAATCGGATACGCTCGTCAAAATCGTCCATAAACCCGTATCCGATCGGATACGACTTTGGGTTGACGAAGTAATTTGACTATCGAGTGAGAGTGATTAAGTGAGTCGGCTGGCGTCAAAAAAAGTGTGTTATGGCGGGTGGTGAGTGAGTGAGTGCTGATCGAAAATGGGGATTTGTGAAGGTTGAGTGAAGAGTGACTGTTGGTGGTGAGACAAGTGATTTGGCAAGTGATCAGGGTGATATCAGTGATCGATAATTGAGTGATTATGGGGAGATAGGGAGTATGATACATGGCTTGAGAGGTCTGATCGAGGTGATTTCGTTGAGATGGAGTGTCAGTGTGCGTTGTATACTAATGAAGTGATTGTATCAGTGATACATAGAGTGATCAGAGTGATCACAGTGAGTGATGATTGAGTGAAATGAAGTGTGATACGTGGATGGAAAGGTCTCATCCAGGCGGTTTCGGATAGGAATGATATAGTAACGAACTGATGCGATCAGTGAAACGTAATGAGGTGATAGGAGTGATATCAGTGAATGATAATTGAGTGATTGTGGGATGAAATGGTGTTCGATACATAGTTGGAGAGCTGTTTTCAAGGTGGTTTCGATGAGCTGGAGAGTGAATAGGTGTATTATGCTAATGAAGTGATGAAATCATGGAGTGATCAGAGTGATAACAGCGCTGATTGTGGGATGACTGAGGAGTATGCTACATGTTTCCAAACGCAATTCCACGTGAGTTCCATCGCATCAGTGAGGCGTGCCTCTGAAATCGGTCGGGTCGGAGTCAAGAGATCAGTGATTGATCAGAGTGATAACAATGGTTATTGATCAGAGTGATAACAGTGATTGAAAACAGAGTGATTTTGGAGTGATATTGCGTTTGATATATGGTTGAAGAGAGTTTTCCGCAGTGATTTCAATGAGATCTGTTATGGTGATGGAGTGATCAGATCAGTGATAAATGATGAGTTGATAACATCGATAAGATGGTATTGAGCGGAATAGAGAGTTTGACACATGCTTTAAAACGCATTTTCTTGCATGCTTCTGTGGAATACTCAGGTGGGCCTCTCAAAACATGCAATCAGTGATGAGTGATCGTCTGCAAGTCTTAGCGTCTGCAAGTCTCCATTCTCGTTATCAGAGTCGTAGTCGGCGGCGGTGTCGCCCAGAATGCTGTCATACACCGTCTGCTCGGTGTTCGGATCCAACGTGTCGATCAGCTCTCCGTGCTAAAATCATAGTTAGCTGAGATACAGTTCACTATTCGCGTCTTCCCACCTCCACTTGATATTCCAGCAACTGTTCGAACCGCCGCTCTTCTTCCGTAGCCCGTGCCCTCTCCATCTCATGGATCTCCTCATCCTCGCCACCCGTGAAGAGATAGTCATCTTCATCACTCTCCACGATCTCCTCACGCTGCACTTCGTGGCCGACTGAAATACGTGGTTGCGAAATCGGAGCCATTTGAGCCACAGCCACATTTGAGCCCATGCTTGGATCTTCGAAGGACCAATAGTGGGCTTTTGCAAAACAACTAATCTACAAGGCCCAAAAATGGGCCTTCATGAAAGTTCATGAAATACCTACATGCATCAGCCATCCTCTGCAGAATTTCTGCCTATTTGCAAGTGACACTTTTGTCCGCGCGTACTTACCGCGCGCGCGCACTCTACCGCACTCTACCGCACTCTACCTTTGAGAGACTAATGACCATTCGCATCACCTCTGGCTCCTTATTTCCATTCGAACGAGCACCTATATGTAGGGATTTCTTCACTTGCCCAATTCTCTCTCTCTCTCCCTTTCTATCTCTCTCCCTCTCCATATCTCTCTCCCTCTCTATATCTCTCACTCTCCCTCCCCCCTCTCAATTTTGTTTATAATATAAGAAATCACTATCTCTTTATTTGCAAGTGATTTTTTTCCCCTGGATCCTCTCTCTCTCCTTCTCTCCCTGCCTCTCACTACCCGCAGCCGGACCCCATTTGTGAGGCGCGCTTTGAGATTCGATTTGAAAACGAGATGAGATATCGACATGCGGTTTTCTCCTAGACCTTCCCTATCACTCTGCGGTACTCTCTGCCAAGTTTCACGTTCAAATCTCACTCCAGTCACTTTCTGGGCCCTAATCCATTTCAGACCAAGTGTCGCCCTGAGGGCAAATGATCACTGATATGTATCAAATCACACCCCCGTATAAATCAAATGCGTTATTCTTACTCGCCACTTTCGACTCTGTCTAGAAACACCTTTAAACCCTCTCTCGGGAGGATCTGCGATTTTCAAAGTACAGTAAACCAGTACTAGCTACAGTAATCCGAGATCCGGACCGGCCGGTATGGGCCCGGAAAAGGCCCAGGGATTATGTATATAGCATTTCTGAACTCGTATCACATCAGAGAAGGTCCTTGCAAACTCATTTACCGCTGCATCTCTCTCTCTCTCACTCACTACCCAATACCAGCCTCTCAATTGGTTATGTGGGCTTTGAGATTCGATTGGAAAACGAGATGAGATATCGACATGCGGTTTTCTCCTAGACCTACTGTATCACTCTGCGGTACTCTCTGCCAAGTTTCACGTTCAAATCTCTTTCCAGACACTTTCAGGACCCGAAACCATTTCCAGCCAATTCTCCCCCTGAGGGCAAATGATCACTGATATGCATCAAATCACACCCCCGTATAAATCGAATGCGTTATTCTTACTCGCCACTCTCGATTCTGTCTAGAAACACCTTTAAACCCTCTCCCGGGAGGATCTGCGATTTTCAAAGTACAGTAAACCAGTACTAGCTACAGTAATCCGATATCTTGTCATGTCCGAAACGTGCCCGGAAATCAGTTAGAGATCATGAAATGGGCACCGCCAGACTCGGACAGGACCAGACAAGGTCCCTGTATACTCTTTTCCTCTGGATCCTCTCTTTCTCCTTCTCTCCCTGTCTCTCACTACCCGCAGCCGGACCCCATTTGTGAGGCGCGCTTTGAGATATGATTTGAATACGAGATGAGATATCAAGTTCTAGTTTTCTTCTAGACCTTGCCCATCACTCTGCGGTACTCCCTATTGATTTTCACACTCACTGAACATCCTATTCATTTTCCATACTCTAAAGCAATACTGATAAATACACGTTTTCTGTGCAAATGGCTACTCACTTTCATAAAACAGAATCCACGTATCATTCTAATAGTTTTTCCTGACTCGCCAGCCCCGAAAGTGTATAGACTCACATTGAAACCTCCTCCCGGATCGATGTGCGCATTTCAAAGTACAGTAAACCAGTACTAGCTACAGTAATCCGATATCTTGTCATGTCCGAAACGTGCCCGGAAATCAGTTAGAGATCATGAAATGGGCACCGCCAGACTCGGACAGGACCAGACAAGGTCCCTGTATACTCTTTTCCTCTGGATCCTCTCTTTCTCCTTCTCTCCCTGTCTCTCACTACCCGCAGCCGGACCCCATTTGTGAGGCGCGCTTTGAGATATGATTTGAATACGAGATGAGATATCAAGTTCTAGTTTTCTTCTAGACCTTGCCCATCACTCTGCGGTACTCCCTATTGATTTTCACACTCACTGAACATCCTATTCATTTTCCATACTCTAAAGCAATACTGATAAATACACGTTTTCTGTGCAAATGGCTACTCACTTTCATAAAACAGAATCCACGTATCATTCTAATAGTTTTTCCTGACTCGCCAGCCCCGAAAGTGTATAGACTCACATTGAAACCTCCTCCCGGATCGATGTGCGCATTTCAAAGTACAGTAAACCAGTACTAGCTACAGTAACCCGATATCTTGGCATGTCCGAAACGTGCCCAGAAATTAGATAGAGTTCATGAAATGAGTACCGCCAGACTCGGACAGGACCGGACAAGGCCCCTGTATACGGCTGCCTGTATAAAGGCTGTAGAGAGATGATGGTGATATGATATGAATTTATTTTTCGCAAAAAAATAGGAAAAATTTGCAAAACCAGCACCAAGGGAGAGACCGGATGTGGGTAGTGGGATAAGGAGAGAGAGAGAGAGAGAGGGGGGGGGGGGAAGACGGTCGAAACTTAGTGAACAGGGCCCTTCTCTGATATGAAGCGAGTGTGAGAATATGGGAAGGTGTTGGGACGCGATATTTGGTTTCTGGTCTATCTGAAGGTGCTTCTTCAGGTCGAAGTCGACGCCGCGCGCGAGCGATGGCTGGGAGCCGAGGAAAAAAAGACTCCGTAGAGTAAACACAACGAGATGAAGGTGAAGAGAGAAAAAAGTTGAATCTCTCTCTCTCCCTCTCTCTCTCTCTCTCTCTCTCTCTCTCTCTCTCTCTCTATCTCTCTCTCTCTTCTCTCTCTCTCTATCTCTCTCTCTCTCTATCTCTCTCTCTCTCCCTCTCTCTCTCTCTCTCTCTCTCTCTCCGATGATCCGATGATGTAGATCTGACAGCGGATGTAGGGCGCATCGTACATCATCTTATCTCCCCCCCCCCTTGGTAATAAACCTTCATAAAACGGTATTTTAAAGTAATTTCGTCTCGGTTGTCGGCGTTAGCCGGCAACGGTCGCCGGAAACTTGGAATCTGGACGGAATCTCGGTGGGTACGGAGGCACCTAGAGCGCTCCCTAAATTATTGGCTTAGAATGGAGTGTTGAGATGGGGTTTTTTTTATACTTTTTTGGTATTATTGAATATTTAGAAGATTTAAGAAGTTACTTTGAAGTGGATTCGGGACAAAAAAAATTTCAATCCAAAGGGTCCCCCCTTTGGATTGAAATTTTCGTAATTTCAATGACCGATAACGGATGAACTAGTAGAGTGAAGTATGAATAATAATAGTCTGTTAGAAAGCCGGCGAGCTGAGCTTTCTAACGCGCTAAACTAGAAAGGTGAGACTAAATTTTGAAAGAAGTTATGACCGCAAAAGCTTATGCCACCCAGGGGTGGTATAAGCGTATAGCACAGGGTGGCATAAGCCATCAACCATGGTCTATACCAGGTTCATGGATCCTGACTTTGTATTTATGCTAATTAGCTATCCGGAGGTTGTGTGGGAGTTGTTAGGGTGTGAATGGGGGTACTTTGGGTGGATCTACAGATGTGTTTTGGAATTGGATTTTTTGAGTCCGCGCGCGAAGAGCTACGCGTATGCGAAGTGGGGTTTAATCCTGGCACGTATTGAGGTATTTTTAAAATGGAGGATTTTGAAAGGCGCGTTAGCGCCCGGGAAACTAATATTTTTAGAGTGTTCTGGAGTGGAAATGAAGGCAGTACACGAAGGATTTGGTTGAATGAAGTGGGTCGTGAGTGGCGATGGATCATGCTTGGAGTATAGAGACTCCTGCAAATCTTGGCTACATTTGACAGATGACATACATGCACTGAGACCAAGGAAATGTGGATGGTGAGTATTGTGATAGTGGAGGAAAGAGCGATGTGTGTGAGTGTTGGTTGTGATAGGGACACTTGAATAATAAAAAAGTTGCATTAATATAATTGCGTGTCTCACTTTTATTTTTTTTTATAGTGTTCGGCCAAAGGCAGAGCGTTCCAAAATTTGAATTCACCACATCATAAGATGAGCGAAACTTTGAAATTACCTCAAACTTGGGTAATTAAACCGACAAAAAAAGGTTCTTGCGCAATATATGCACAGACAGCAAGCAATGCTAACATAGTTTTGACACATCTCACTTTAACTTATTCTTTCTTCTATTTTTGGGAAAGAAGAATCTTTATAAATTACTAGTAATATGTTTTTGCAGAAATCAGAGACAAACAATTTCTGTCTAACACAACAATCGATGTACTCCCCCCTTTAGAATTCAGGAATACGTTTGCGTGAATAGCGCGATACGTTTTTATAGTGACCCCCACAAAATAGTATACAGTTAAATTTCTGGTTTTGCGAGGATTCTATTGAACTAAACTAGAAGGTTCTAGCTCGAAAACTGACCGAGTTATTCACGCTTTTCTAAAGGCCCAAATCTGGGCCATTGTGGATCCAGATGTGGGCCTTGTAAGCGGTAGCTCGCTGGGGGCTGGTTTGAGCTCTTGGGGGTTTTTGAATATGGAAATAAATGATCCAAGGAGTTTCAGGATGGGGAAAAAAGGGTTTGGAGAGAGGAGGGTGATATGATATGGATATATTTTGTGCAAAAATATAGGTGTCGCGCGAGAGCCGCGCGCGAAGAGAGAAGTGGCGAAATCGAGAGCTCAATCTATACATGTGTGAGGTCTTATTGAATTTTTGTCAAAGTCCGGCGCGCGCAGCGCGGAACAGTGGGTGTTTGCATAGTGATTACTAGTGATGAATGTTTAACTATGGACTGAGAGTAATGAGGTGAGTCGACTGGCGTGAATAGATGTGCGATATGATGGGTGGTTGCCGAGTAATTGGTGATCTAAAATGTTGTTTTGTGAAGTTTGAGTGAAGAGTGACTGATGGTGGTCAGGCAAGTGATACGGTAAGTGATAGGAGTGATATCAGTGATCGATGATTGAGTGATTGTGGGATGATATGGAGTGTGACACATGCTTACAGAGGTTTCATTAGAGGTGATTTTGAAGAGATAGATAATGAACAATGTGTTATCAATGAATCATGATAAGGTGATCAGAGTGATAGCACGGCTGTAAGAAGAGTGATAGAGGAGCAATAGAGGATCCCATTTCAATCACTTCCAATGCCTTATTCGATATTTCAACTGTAATCGTAGTCGACCGCCGGCGGCTCTCGCCGCCGGCCGCGACGAGTTCTGATGCGGCAACTGTCATTCCACACGAGACTACTTGAGTAGAGATGCATGGGGAACACCCCCTCTCGTTGTTGGTGCAGTGGCGCGGGATGAGAGCTTGGATGAGGCGCGGCTTGCGCCGGTCCGCATCGGTGTGCGGGTTGCTCACCACGGAAGGCACCTTGGGCAATCCTGCGGCACGGTCGCGCGGTCAGGATACCCGCATCTTGTTTGCGTCCTTTTTGCCCGGCTCACAGAAGAGAACAATTCTGAAGAGAACCATCCTGCTTCTATTCCTTTCGAGAAGCACCAAGAGGGAGAGAGTGAATAGAATCGATTCCTATGCGTTTATCATCTCGATAAAATCAACTGTTTGATTGATTGATTGTTCGAAAACATGCATACCTCGAGGGAAAACTTGCGCGGCGCTTGCCTCTGAGATCGGCCGGATCGGTCGGAATGGAGGCGGGGGTCAAAACACCGCAAACCCGGCGCCGGTCACACGAAGAGAGTTTTGGTGGGAAAATACGTTTCTTGCACATATATTTGATATGATTCGATATTTAGAAGTTATTACAGGAGTTTTGGAAGGTACTGAATGCAAGTTATAGCTTTAAGGTCGATCGTCCACGAAAGTATATCCAATCGGATACGCTCGTCAAAATCGTCCATAAACCCGTATCCGATCGTATACGACTTTGGGTTGACGAAGTAATTTGACTATCGAGTGAGAGTGATTAAGTGAGTCGGCTGGCGTCAAAAAAAGTGTGTTATGGCGGGTGGTGAGTGAGTGAGTGCTGATCGAAAATGGGGATTTGTGAAGGTTGAGTGAAGAGTGACTGTTGGTGGTGAGACAAGTGATTTGGCAAGTGATCAGGGTGATATCAGTGATCGATAATTGAGTGATTATGGGAGATAGGGAGTATGATACATGGCTTGAGAGGTCTGATCGAGGTGATTTCGTTGAGATGGAGTGTCAGTGTGCGTTGTATACTAATGAAGTGATTGTATCAGTGATACATGAAAGAGTGATCAGAGTGATCACAGTGAGTGATGATTGAGTGAAATGAAGTGTGATACGTGGATGGAAAGGTCTCATCCAGGCGGTTTCGGATAGGAATGATATAGTAACGAACTGATGCGATCAGTGAAACGTAATGAGGTGATAGGAGTGATATCAGTGAATGATAATTGAGTGATTGTGGGATGAAATGGTGTTCGATACATAGTTGGAGAGCTGTTTTCAAGGTGGTTTCGATGAGCTGGAGAGTGAATAGGTGTATTATGCTAATGAAGTGATGAAATCATGGAGTGATCAGAGTGATAACAGCGCTGATTGTGGGATGACTGAGGAGTATGCTACATGTTTCCAAACGCAATTCCACGTGAGTTCCATCGCATCAGTGAGGCGTGCCTCTGAAATCGGTCGGGTCGGAGTCAAGAGATCAGTGATTGATCAGAGTGATAACAATGGTTATTGATCAGAGTGATAACAGTGATTGAAAACAGAGTGATTTTGGAGTGATATTGCGTTTGATATATGGTTGAAGAGAGTTTTCCGCAGTGATTTCAATGAGATCTGTTATGGTGATGGAGTGATCAGATCAGTGATAAATGATGAGTTGATAACATCGATAAGATGGTATTGAGCGGAATAGAGAGTTTGACACATGCTTTAAAACGCATTTTCTTGCATGCTTCTGTGGAATACTCAGGTGGGCCTCTCAAAACATGCAATCAGTGATGAGTGATCGTCTGCAAGTCTTAGCGTCTGCAAGTCTCCATTCTCGTTATCAGAGTCGTAGTCGGCGGCGGTGTCGCCCAGAATGCTGTCATACACCGTCTGCTCGGTGTTCGGATCCAACGTGTCGATCAGCTCTCCGTGCTAAAATCATAGTTAGCTGAGATACAGTTCACTATTCGCGTCTTCCCACCTCCACTTGATATTCCAGCAACTGTTCGAACCGCCGCTCTTCTTCCGTAGCCCGTGCCCTCTCCATCTCATGGATCTCCTCATCCTCGCCACCCGTGAAGAGATAGTCATCTTCATCACTCTCCACGATCTCCTCACGCTGCACTTCGTGGCCGACTGAAATACGTGGTTGCGAAATCGGAGCCATTTGAGCCACAGCCACATTTGAGCCCATGCTTGGATCTTCGAAGGACCAATAGTGGGCTTTTGCAAAACAACTAATCTACAAGGCCCAAAAATGGGCCTTCATGAAAGTTCATGAAATACCTACATGCATCAGCCATCCTCTGCAGAATTTCTGCCTATTTGCAAGTGACACTTTTGTCCGCGCGTACTTACCGCGCGCGCGCACTCTACCGCACTCTACCGCACTCTACCTTTGAGAGACTAATGACCATTCGCATCACCTCTGGCTCCTTATTTCCATTCGAACGAGCACCTATATGTAGGGATTTCTTCACTTGCCCAATTCTCTCTCTCTCTCCCTTTCTATCTCTCTCCCTCTCCATATCTCTCTCCCTCTCTATATCTCTCACTCTCCCTCCCCCCTCTCAATTTTGTTTATAATATAAGAAATCACTATCTCTTTATTTGCAAGTGATTTTTTTCCCCTGGATCCTCTCTCTCTCCTTCTCTCCCTGCCTCTCACTACCCGCAGCCGGACCCCATTTGTGAGGCGCGCTTTGAGATTCGATTTGAAAACGAGATGAGATATCGACATGCGGTTTTCTCCTAGACCTTCCCTATCACTCTGCGGTACTCTCTGCCAAGTTTCACGTTCAAATCTCACTCCAGTCACTTTCTGGGCCCTAATCCATTTCAGACCAAGTGTCGCCCTGAGGGCAAATGATCACTGATATGTATCAAATCACACCCCCGTATAAATCAAATGCGTTATTCTTACTCGCCACTTTCGACTCTGTCTAGAAACACCTTTAAACCCTCTCTCGGGAGGATCTGCGATTTTCAAAGTACAGTAAACCAGTACTAGCTACAGTAATCCGAGATCCGGACCGGCCGGTATGGGCCCGGAAAAGGCCCAGGGATTATGTATATAGCATTTCTGAACTCGTATCACATCAGAGAAGGTCCTTGCAAACTCATTTACCGCTGCATCTCTCTCTCTCTCACTCACTACCCAATACCAGCCTCTCAATTGGTTATGTGGGCTTTGAGATTCGATTGGAAAACGAGATGAGATATCGACATGCGGTTTTCTCCTAGACCTACTGTATCACTCTGCGGTACTCTCTGCCAAGTTTCACGTTCAAATCTCTTTCCAGACACTTTCAGGACCCGAAACCATTTCCAGCCAATTCTCCCCCTGAGGGCAAATGATCACTGATATGCATCAAATCACACCCCCGTATAAATCGAATGCGTTATTCTTACTCGCCACTCTCGATTCTGTCTAGAAACACCTTTAAACCCTCTCCCGGGAGGATCTGCGATTTTCAAAGTACAGTAAACCAGTACTAGCTACAGTAATCCGATATCTTGTCATGTCCGAAACGTGCCCGGAAATCAGTTAGAGATCATGAAATGGGCACCGCCAGACTCGGACAGGACCAGACAAGGTCCCTGTATACTCTTTTCCTCTGGATCCTCTCTTTCTCCTTCTCTCCCTGTCTCTCACTACCCGCAGCCGGACCCCATTTGTGAGGCGCGCTTTGAGATATGATTTGAATACGAGATGAGATATCAAGTTCTAGTTTTCTTCTAGACCTTGCCCATCACTCTGCGGTACTCCCTATTGATTTTCACACTCACTGAACATCCTATTCATTTTCCATACTCTAAAGCAATACTGATAAATACACGTTTTCTGTGCAAATGGCTACTCACTTTCATAAAACAGAATCCACGTATCATTCTAATAGTTTTTCCTGACTCGCCAGCCCCGAAAGTGTATAGACTCACATTGAAACCTCCTCCCGGATCGATGTGCGCATTTCAAAGTACAGTAAACCAGTACTAGCTACAGTAACCCGATATCTTGGCATGTCCGAAACGTGCCCAGAAATTAGATAGAGTTCATGAAATGAGTACCGCCAGACTCGGACAGGACCGGACAAGGCCCCTGTATACGGCTGCCTGTATAAAGGCTGTAGAGAGATGATGGTGATATGATATGAATTTATTTTTCGCAAAAAAAATTAGGAAAAATTTGCAAAACCAGCACCAAGGGAGAGACCGGATGTGGGTAGTGGGATAAGGAGAGAGAGAGAGAGAGAGGGGGGGGGGGAAGACGGTCGAAACTTAGTGAACAGGGCCCTTCTCTGATATGAAGCGAGTGTGAGAATATGGGAAGGTGTTGGGACGCGATATTTGGTTTCTGGTCTATCTGAAGGTGCTTCTTCAGGTCGAAGTCGACGCCGCGCGCGAGCGATGGCTGGGAGCCGAGGAAAAAAAGACTCCGTAGAGTAAACACAACGAGATGAAGGTGAAGAGAGAAAAAAAAGTTGAATCTCTCTCTTTCCCTCTCTCTCTCTCCCTCCCATCTATCTCTCCCTCTCTCTCTCTCCCTCTCTCTCTCTCTCCCTCTCTCTCTCTCCCTCTCCCCCTCTCGTTGGGTTGTTCGGATACAAAGCAAGGTGAAACGACTCTCTCTCTCTCTCTCTCTCTCTCTCTCTCTCTCTCTTCTCTTCTTCTCTCTTCCGCTCCCCACTCTCTCTCTCTCTCTCTCTCTCTCTCTCTCTCTCTCTTCTTCTCTCTTCCGCTCCCCACTCTCTCTCTCTCTCTCTCTCTCTCTCTTTCTCCCTCTCTTCCTCTCTCTCTCTCTCTCTCACCCTCTCTCTCTCTCTCCCTCTCTCTCTCACCCTCTCTCTCTCTCACCCTCTCTCTCTCTCTCTCTCTCTCACCCTCTCTCTCTCACCCTCTCTCTCTCTCTCCTCCCATCTTCTTTATTTCTCTCTACCCATCTCATTGGTCTGTGAGTTGATGTAATTATCCTAGTATATAGGAAGAATGACACACCCACTTTTTTATTTCTTGTCATGGCTTATCCTGAAGAAATAGCATCTTTAAAACTGCGATCATTCGCCGAGATTCAAGGAGTCGATGTTTCGACTGTCGGCAATCTATTTGTTTCTTACGATTCATTCTCTATTGAACTGCTCTACGAACTGAATTCGCGGAATCAATAGTCTGAAGATTCTTTCCGAAACTTGTGTATTCCGTCCCGACATCTACTTTACACACACAAAGACAATGTTGTCTGACTCGATTGATGTTATTTACGACCTCGCCCGTAAAATGTCAGCTTGCAGAATGAATGGTATAGATTTGTGTAATTTTGATCCGCTTCTCTACTCGATGTATTTTTCGCGTCACACCAGATATGAGCACATCATTCCTATCGCTCGTGCCATACCTATACCAGTTATTAGTGAGTATGCATTGTCAGCTAACCTTACATTCGCAGATATGGTCGCAATTGTAGATCGTTTCGAGACAAATTGCGCTTTCGTAGTCATCGCCAACGCCAGACTCTTGTCACTCCGCGATGAAGTAGTCTCTTGCTGTCAGCAGTATGACAAGAACGACAACGAAATCGCTTCCGACTTGCTAGACTTGTGCGCCATTTTCAAGCGTTGTGTTGACACCTTCGTGGATCAAGTACGAACCCTAGAACGAATGGTCGAGTCTGTTCACGATGAACACGGCGTTTTACTGAAACCTTGTGAAACGTATAGACTCTTTTTCAGCACCCCGTACAACTGATTATTGTATTATAATTGTTTTCCTATTATCTCTCTTTTCTATTTAAAATTGTATGAATTGTATCGTGTTGTATTTTTATGTAAAGTTGTAAACTATCAAAATGAGGTATTTTTAAAATGGAGGATTTTGAAAGGCGCGTTAGCGCCCGGGAAACTAATATTTTTAGAGTGTTCTGGAGTGGAAATGAAGGCAGTACACGAAGGATTTGGTTTAATGAAGTGGGTCGTGAGTGGCGATGGATCATGCTTGGAGTATAGAGACTCCTGCAAATCTTGGCTACATTTGACAGATGACATACATGCACTGAGACCAAGGAAATGTGGATGGTGAGTATTGTGATAGTGGAGGAAAGAGCGATGTGTGTGAGTGTTGGTTGTGATAGGGACACTTGAATAATAAAAAAAAGTTGCATTAATATAATTGCGTGTCTCACTTTTATTTTTTTTAATAGTGTTCGGCCAAAGGCAGAGCGTTCCAAAATTTGAATTCACCACATCATAAGATGAGCGAAACTTTGAAATTACCTCAAACTTGGGTAATTAAACCGACAAAAAAAGGTTCTTGCGCAATATATGCACAGACAGCAAGCAATGCTAACATAGTTTTGACACATCTCACTTTAACTTATTCTTTCTTCTATTTTTGGGAAAGAAGAATCTTTATAAATTACTAGTAATATGTTTTTGCAGAAATCAGAGACAAACAATTTCTGTCTAACACAACAATCGATGTACTCCCCCCTTTAGAATTCAGGAATACGTTTGCGTGAATAGCGCGATACGTTTTTATAGTGACCCCCACAAAATAGTATACAGTTAAATTTCTGGTTTTGCGAGGATTCTATTGAACTAAACTAGAAGGTTCTAGCTCGAAAACTGACCGAGTTATTCACGCTTTTCTAAAGGCCCAAATCTGGGCCTTTGTGGATCCAGATGTGGGCCTTGTAAGCGGTAGCTCGCTGGGGGCTGGTTTGAGCTCTTGGGGGTTTTTGAATATGGAAATAAATGATCCAAGGAGTTTCAGGATGGGGAAAAAAGGGTTTGGAGAGAGGAGGGTGATATGATATGGATATATTTTGTGCAAAAATATAGGTGTCGCGCGAGAGCCGCGCGCGAAGAGAGAAGTGGCGAAATCGAGAGCTCAATCTATACATGTGTGAGGTCTTATTGAATTTTTGTCAAAGTCCGGCGCGCGCAGCGCGGAACAGTGGGTGTTTGCATAGTGATTACTAGTGATGAATGTTTAACTATGGACTGAGAGTAATGAGGTGAGTCGACTGGCGTGAATAGATGTGCGATATGATGGGTGGTTGCCGAGTAATTGGTGATCTAAAATGTTGTTTTGTGAAGTTTGAGTGAAGAGTGACTGATGGTGGTCAGGCAAGTGATACGGTAAGTGATAGGAGTGATATCAGTGATCGATGATTGAGTGATTGTGGGATGATATGGAGTGTGACACATGCTTACAGAGGTTTCATTAGAGGTGATTTTGAAGAGATAGATAATGACCAATGTGTTATCAATGAATCATGATAAGGTGATCAGAGTGATAGCACGGCTGTAAGAAGAGTGATAGAGGAGCAATAGAGGATCCCATTTCAATCACTTCCAATGCCTTATTCGATATTTCAACTGTAATCGTAGTCGACCGCCGGCGGCTCTCGCCGCCGGCCGCGACGAGTTCTGATGCGGCAACTGTCATTCCACACGAGACTACTTGAGTAGAGATGCATGGGGAACACCCCCTCTCGTTGTTGGTGCAGTGGCGCGGGATGAGAGCTTGGATGAGGCGCGGCTTGCGCCGGTCCGCATCGGTGTGCGGGTTGCTCACCACGGAAGGCACCTTGGGCAATCCTGCGGCACGGTCGCGCGGTCAGGATACCCGCATCTTGTTTGCGTCCTTTTTGCCCGGCTCACAGAAGAGAACAATTCTGAAGAGAACCATCCTGCTTCTATTCCTTTCGAGAAGCACCAAGAGGGAGAGAGTGAATAGAATCGATTCCTATGCGTTTATCATCTCGATAAAATCAACTGTTTGATTGATTGATTGTTCGAAAACATGCATACCTCGAGGGAAAACTTGCGCGGCGCTTGCCTCTGAGATCGGCCGGATCGGTCGGAATGGAGGCGGGGGTCAAAACACCGCAAACCCGGCGCCGGTCACACGAAGAGAGTTTTGGTGGGAAAATACGTTTCTTGCACATATATTTGATATGATTCGATATTTAGAAGTTATTACAGGAGTTTTGGAAGGTACTGATGCAAGTTATAGCTTTAAGGTCGATCGTCCACGAAAGTATATCCAATCGGATACGCTCGTCAAAATCGTCCATAAACCCGTATCCGATCGGATACGACTTTGGGTTGACGAAGTAGTTTGACTATCGAGTGAGAGTGATTAAGTGAGTCGGCTGGCGTCAAAAATAGTGTGTTATGGCGGGTGGTGAGTGAGTGAGTGCTGATCGAAAATGGGGATTTGTGAAGGTTGAGTGAAGAGTGACTGTTGGTGGTGAGACAAGTGATTTGGCAAGTGATCAGGGTGATATCAGTGATCGATAATTGAGTGATTATGGGGAGATAGGGAGTATGATACATGGCTTGAGAGGTCTGATCGAGGTGATTTCGTTGAGATGGAGTGTCAGTGTGCGTTGTATACTAATGAAGTGATTGTATCAGTGATACATGATAGAGTGATCAGAGTGATCACAGTGAGTGATGATTGAGTGAAATGAAGTGTGATACGTGGATGGAAAGGTCTCATCCAGGCGGTTTCGGATAGGAATGATATAGTAACGAACTGATGCGATCAGTGAAACGTAATGAGGTGATAGGAGTGATATCAGTGAATGATAATTGAGTGATTGTGGGATGAAATGGTGTTCGATACATAGTTGGAGAGCTGTTTTCAAGGTGGTTTCGATGAGCTGGAGAGTGAATAGGTGTATTATGCTAATGAAGTGATGAAATCATGGAGTGATCAGAGTGATAACAGCGCTGATTGTGGGATGACTGAGGAGTATGCTACATGTTTCCAAACGCAATTCCACGTGAGTTCCATCGCATCAGTGAGGCGTGCCTCTGAAATCGGTCGGGTCGGAGTCAAGAGATCAGTGATTGATCAGAGTGATAACAATGGTTATTGATCAGAGTGATAACAGTGATTGAAAACAGAGTGATTTTGGAGTGATATTGCGTTTGATATATGGTTGAAGAGAGTTTTCCGCAGTGATTTCAATGAGATCTGTTATGGTGATGGAGTGATCAGATCAGTGATAAATGATGAGTTGATAACATCGATAAGATGGTATTGAGCGGAATAGAGAGTTTGACACATGCTTTAAAACGCATTTTCTTGCATGCTTCTGTGGAATACTCAGGTGGGCCTCTCAAAACATGCAATCAGTGATGAGTGATCGTCTGCAAGTCTTAGCGTCTGCAAGTCTCCATTCTCGTCGTCAGAGTCGTAGTCGGCGGCGGTGT
Organism: Rhabditoides inermis; assembly: GCA_963966185.1. NCBI lineage: Eukaryota > Metazoa > Nematoda > Chromadorea > Rhabditida > Rhabditidae > Rhabditoides > Rhabditoides inermis. The sequence goes on along the minus strand of CAWZYM010000340.1, from coordinate 30,265 downwards.
CGCCCAGAATGCTGTCATACACCGTCTGCTCGGTGTTCGGATCCAACGTGTCGATCAGCTCTCCGTGCTAAAATCATAGTTAGCTGAGATACAGTTCACTATTCGCGTCTTCCCACCTCCACTTGATATTCCAGCAAACGTGGTTGCGAAATCGGAGCCATTTGAGCCACAGCCACATTTGAGCCCATGCTTGGATCTTCGAAGGACCAATAGTGGGCTTTTGCAAAACAACTAATCTACAAGGCCCAAAAATGGGCCTTCATGAAAGTTCATGAAATACCTACATGCATCAGCCATCCTCTGCAGAATTTCTGCCTATTTGCAAGTGACACTTTTGTCCGCGCGTACTTACCGCGCGCGCGCACTCTACCGCACTCTACCTTTGAGAGACTAATGACCATTCGCATCACCTCTGGCTCCTTATTTCCATTCGAACGAGCACCTATATGTAGGGATTTCTTCACTTGCCCAATTCTCTCTCTCTCTCCCTTTCTATCTCTCTCCCTCTCCATATCTCTCTCCCTCTCTATATCTCTCACTCTCCCTCCCCCCTCTCAATTTTGTTTATAATATAAGAAATCACTATCTCTTTATTTGCAAGTGATTTTTTTCCTCTGGATCCTCTCTCTCTCCTTCTCTCCCTGCCTCTCACTACCCGCAGCCGGACCCCATTTGTGAGGCGCGCTTTGAGATTCGATTTGAAAACGAGATGAGATATCGACATGCGGTTTTCTCCTAGACCTTCCCTATCACTCTGCGGTACTCTCTGCCAAGTTTCACGTTCAAATCTCACTCCAGTCACTTTCTGGGCCCTAATCCATTTCAGACCAAGTGTTGCCCTGAGGGCAAATGATCACTGATATGTATCAAATCACACCCCCGTATAAATCGAATGCGTTATTCTTACTCGCCACTTTCGACTCTGTCTAGAAACACCTTTAAACCCTCTCTCGGGAGGATCTGCGATTTTCAAAGTACAGTAAACCAGTACTAGCTACAGTAATCCGAGATCCGGACCGGCCGGTATGGGCCCGGAAAAGGCCCAGGGATTATGTATATAGCATTTCTGAACTCGTATCACATCAGAGAAGGTCCTTGCAAACTCATTTACCGCTGCATCTCTCTCTCTCTCTCTCACTCACTACCCAATACCAGCCTCTCAATTGGTTATGTGGGCTTTGAGATTCGATTGGAAAACGAGATGAGATATCGACATGCGGTTTTCTCCTAGACCTACTGTATCACTCTGCGGTACTCTCTGCCAAGTTTCACGTTCAAATCTCTTTCCAGACACTTTCAGGACCCGAAACCATTTCCAGCCAATTCTCCCCCTGAGGACAAATGATCACTGATATGTATCAAATCACACCCCCGTATAAATCGAATGCGTTATTCTTACTCGCCACTCTCGATTCTGTCTAGAAACACCTTTAAACCCTCTCCCGGGAGGATCTGCGATTTTCAAAGTACAGTAAACCAGTACTAGCTACAGTAATCCGATATCTTGTCATGTCCGAAACGTGCCCGGAAATCAGTTAGAGATCATGAAATGGGCACCGCCAGACTCGGACAGGACCAGACAAGGTCCCTGTATACTCTTTTCCTCTGGATCCTCTCTTTCTCCTTCTCTCCCTGTCTCTCACTACCCGCAGCCGGGCCCCATTTGTGAGGCGCGCTTTGAGATATGATTTGAATACGAGATGAGATATCAAGTTCTAGTTTTCTTCTAGACCTTGCCCATCACTCTGCGGTACTCCCTATTGATTTTCACTTTCACTGAACATCCTATTCATTTTCCATACTCTAAAGCAATACTGATAAATACACGTTTTCTGTGCAAATGGCTACTCACTTTCATAAAACAGAATCCACGTATCATTCTAATAGTTTTTCCTGACTCGCCAGCCCCGAAAGTGTATCGACTCACATTGAAACCTCCTCCCGGATCGATGTGCGCATTTCAAAGTACAGTAAACCAGTACTAGCTACAGTAACCCGATATCTTGGCATGTCCGAAACGTGCCCAGAAATTAGATAGAGTTCATGAAATGAGTACCGCCAGACTCGGACAGGACCGGACAAGGCCCCTGTATACGGCTGCCTGTATAAAGGCTGTAGAGAGATGATGGTGATATGATATGAATTTATTTTTCGCAAAAAAAAATTAGGAAAAATTTGCAAAACCAGCACCAAGGGAGAGACCGGATGTGGGTAGTGGGATAAGGAGAGAGAGAGAGAGAGGGGGGGGAAGACGGTCGAAACTTAGAGACGAACTTTTCACTTCAGCCACCTGGATAAAGTAGGTTGACCACTTCATCCAAACCGGGTTTTTGGACAAAAGTGACGAATTTATCCGATCGGATAAAGTTGAATTTTTCGGATCCGACGAGATAAAGTACTTTATCTCACGTGATTATTCTCTACTACCACTGGTATGAACGTAAATCGACGAACTTTTCACTTTAGCCAAGTGGATAAAGTAGGTTGACCACTTCATCCAAACCGGGTTTTTGGACAAAAGTGACGAATTTATCCGATCGGATAAAGTTGAATTTTTCGGATCCGACAAAATAAAGTACTTTATCTCACGTGTTTATTCGCTACTACCACTGGTATGAACGGAAATCGACGAACTTTTCACTTCAGCCACCTGGATAAAGTAGGTTGACCACTTCATCCAAACCGGGTTTTGGGACAAAAATGACGAATTTATCCGATCGGATAAAGTTGAATTTTTCGGATCCGACGAGATAAAGTACTTTATCTCACGTGATTATTCTCTACTACCACTGGTATGAACGTAAATCGACGAACTTTTCACTTTAGCCAAGTGGATAAAGTAGGTTGACCACTTCATCCAAACCGGGTTTATGGACAAAAGTGACGAATTTATCCGATCGGATAAAGTTGAATTTTTCGGATCCGACAAAATAAAGTACTTTATCTCACGTGTTTATTCGCTACTACCACTGGTATAAACGGAAATCGACGAACTTTTCACTTTAGCCGATTGGATAAAGTGGGTTGACCACTTCATCCAAACCGGGTTTTGGGACAAAAATGACGAATTTATCCGATCGGATAAAGTTGAATTTTTCGGATCCGACGAGATAAAGTACTTTATCTCACGTGATTATTCTCTACTACCACTGGTATGAACGTAAATCGACGAACTTTTCACTTTATCCAATTGGATAAAGTATGTTGACCACTTTATCCGAACGGACAATGAAGTTTGGCCACTTAGTCAGATAGTATAAAGTAATTATTTCGGACAAAAGTGACGATTTTATCCGATCGGATACGGGGTTTTTGGACAAAAATGACGAATTTATCCAATCGGATAAAGTTGAATTTTTCGGATCCGACAAAATAAAGTACTTTATCTCACTTGTTTATTCGCTACTACCACTGGTATAAACGGAAATCGACGAACTTTTCACTTTAGCCGATTGGATAAAGTGGGTTGACCACTTTATCCGATTGAATAAAGTAGGTTGATCGCTTTATCCGAACGGATAAAAGTAGGTTGACCACTTTATAATTTCTCGTATCGAATATTTTTTCGTATCGGATAAACTGTGACTTTGAAAACAGTTCCAGTTTATTCAAAGTATAAGTATATATAATATGTTTACAAAAAACAACAAACAACAAATGATATCATTCAATGTACAACTGCAATCACATCTCACTGTCATCTTCCATGTAAGGGGGGATGGTATAGTTCGACAAGCGAGCATAGATAGGACTCCTGAGGAACCGCAGCTCGAGAGAACCACGCTTCACGCACTCATTCGTTAGGACTACAACTCTCGAGAGAGTCGCTTTGCCGGCTTTGACAGGGGCTGACCGCAGCTCGTTCTGCAGCTTCATGGGAACCGGCGTCCGCGCGAAGAAGACTATTCCGTAAGTCACCTTCGTTACAAGTGTATCTGAACAGCTAAAGTGAACTTTATGTTGATGTATAAAGTAGCTTGTACAACTTTAGGGAGGGCACATACATCGCCTACTACCCTGGAAAGTCGGTCGAGAAGGGAGAAGAAGATGAAGCGTTCCGCAAGGCTGAGCTGGAAGGGTACTACTCGAGGAAGGTTGACGAGAAGATGATGGGAGACTATGCTTTCGAAGGACGCACCCACGTAGTGTACGCGCACACCGCCACCATCTACGATCCATGTTCGTTCATTTCGCAAGTGTTGTGTAGCATCGGAATCTATTGCAGCGTGGTGGAACTACGACGCGTACTTCAACTCATCATCTAAGCACTCCAACATCAAGTCCGTCGCCGTCAACCTCACTCTCATACATCCCAGTATGTCACTATGCTCGCTTGCTTATATATCACACTGTCTCTGTAAGAATCGGACGAGGTGGTTACTAGGAGCTATGTCAGCGCACATTGGTGTTATCGAAGGTCCTCTACAAGATGCAAACAGTCGTTTTTGTCAAATATTCAAATTTGGCCCATTAAGGGACCACTACCTCAAATCGTCAGTTTTTGTCAAAACACTTCAAATAAGGACTCGTTCGATTTCTTATCCCATTTTAAGAACTTTTTCATATACTGAACTTTTTGAAAAAAAATTGATTTGAAAAAGTTATGACCAAAAAAATGAAAAATTTGCATATTTTCAATTTTTATGAGTATGTTCCGGTCCGAAAAAACAAAAATGAATTACACCATTAAAAAAAGCGTTTTATGTTTAGTTTGCATGATTTTTAACACAAAAATCGATTGGACCGTCTTTCGCCATCCAAACGATTGAAAGTGGTCCAGGCAGCAGAAATGGGGCTGTGTGAACGTTTTCATGTTATATCAATCCGAAAAAACAAAAACTAAATACACCATCAGAATCTACGTGTTTTGTTTTGTGAATGAGCACGTTTTCACGAAAATCGATTGCACTGTCTTTCACAATCCGGACAGTTGAAAGTTGTCAAAAAGGATTGATTAACGTCGTTAATAAGTTACAGTTGAATTCATTTCTCAAGAAAACACGAGAATCTACGCGTTCCCTATAAAAGACAAAACGCGTAGATTCTGATACTACAATCTGTTCTAGTTAATTCAGATTGATACAACAGGTAAACTGAACAGAACTGTGTGCATTGTTTACAGATCATTTTCAACTGTCCGGATTGTGAAAGACAGTGCAATCGATTTTCGTGAAAACGTGCTCATTTACAAAACAAAACACGTAGATTCTGATGGTGTATTTAGTTTTTGTTTTTTCGGATTGATATAACATGAAAACGTTCACACAGCCCCATTTCTGCTGGATGGACCACTTTCAATCGTTTGGATGGCGAAAGACGGTCCAATCGATTTTTGTGTTAAAATTCATGCAAACTAAACATGAAACGCTCTTTCTAGTGGTGTAATTCATTTTTGTTTTTTCGGACCGGAACATATTCATAAAAATGGAAAATATGCAAATTTTTCATTTTTTTGGTCATAACTTTTTCAAATCAATTTTTTTCAAAAAGTTCAGTATATGAAAAAGTTCTTAAAATGGGATAAGAAATCGAACGAGTCCTTATTTGAAGTGTTTTGACAAAAACTGACCGATTTGAGGTAGTGGTCCCTTAATGGGCCAAATTTGAATATTTGACAAAAACGACTATTTGCATCTTGTAGAGGACCTTCGATAACCCTAATGTGCGCTGACATAGCTCCTAGTAACCACATGCCCGAAAAGTGTTCGATTCTTACAGAGACAGTGTGATATGTAGCTACTCGTTACAGACCTGAAAGGCCATTGGTAGTGAGGTCCGTAGTCCCAGAGGATTTCCGCGCCGATCGGTATGGCCCTGGTGGTCTTGAAGAGAAGGAGCTTCTCTTCAAGACTTCTCTTCCTTCTCTTCAAGACCACCAGGGCCATACCGATCGGCGCGGAAATCCTCTGGGACTACGGACCTCACTACCAATGGCCAGGACGGACCGACGGAAACCACACCTGCGGATGCAGCACGTGCAACGGTATGTATTCTGATATATCCAGATCCATAAATTCGGTTCAGGTCTCTGCAACTGTCCCGCGTGCAACGGTCGCCTATTCCACGGACTCACACTGCCGCAGTGCCAATCCACATACATCAACATTGTCTCCGCCATGAAGGGCAAGAAGATCATGGTTCGTTGAGATATAATATCTACCAAAGTGAACTTTACTCAAACACATAAGATACGGAACACGAGCACCGGAGTGTTCTCACCCTTACTCTATGTTCACCTTACAGGTCACCTGCAAGCCGGGACAAGCTGCAGTCCACTCTATCTACAAGATTCTCGCGAAAATCGACGCCAACTGTGTCGCAGTAGGTGCGGTATTTTTGTTAGCATCTTTATCCCGACCTACACTATTCAATCATGTCTTTTTAGCGAACGACTCGCGCAGGCACATGGTAACTGACGAGCTGAAGAAGCTCTGTGGAGATCCCACTGCCCTTATCAACAAGGTCATGGAGTTCACCCTCAAGAACATATACGACTTTGACCTGGAAGCTTGTGAGGTCATTCACAAGGCTCTCGTCGCCTCCAAGTTCAAAGAAGAGGTGAATGTCTCCAATTTCATCTCCTAGCTCCTCGACACGCTGATCAAGGCGCAACGCAGACGCCCGATCGCGATGATCATCGGCCGTCTCACGGACCGAGGACTTGAGGCAGTCATCCGACTAAACTCGCACTCTCTCCGTGGATTCCCGGGCATCTTCGCTGTGGCTCTCCTCAACGAGGTAACATCAGACCTGCCTCGCTATTGATAACGTATCAATTGTATTGTTTCAGAAGCCGCAGGTCGTGAAGGCCTTCGCCCCCTACGGAGCCAAGTTGCCCGCCAAGCTCGACCATCTGTCTCTCGCAACCCTTGCATGATATTCATGCCCTGATATCCTTCCTCGATTTTTGTGATTTGATTCATATTGATGATCGCTCGTCTTTTGTGTTCTTGCGCTTGTTTAACGTATCGTGTTCGTGATTTATAACATTGCTGTATTTGTGTGATTATCGATTTCAATAAAGTAGTTTAGATGATGTGGAACCTCTCTGATGCGTCTGCACTCTCGCAGACTCCCCACACCGATGCGCTCTCTCCGCCACAACCCATACGGCTACAGGACCACTTCTTGCTCTACAAACCCCCGTACCCGACCCCATACTGTATCAACAACGTGAGCAAATCTTGTCGGGTGTCACACACACACACACACACATACACACACACACACACACACACACACACACACACCTATATTCAGCTGACCGACAACACCTGCATCATTTGCTGCGCGCAAATGCCGCCCATCGCGCCACCCACCTACTACCACAGCCTCCTCCCATCTACCAACACCAGCCCCCTGGGAAAGTGAGTCGTCAGTCTGTACGCAGACCTCTATCGCCATGTTCAGCTTTCTACCGACTGGCCCGTGCCGCCGGGGTCGTTCCCTTCATCTCGCCCGCCATCTACCGCCTACCGCCTGGTAACTGATTTCTTACCTACCTTCAAATATGTAGTCCACCATCTTCATTGCTCATGATAAACTCACCTTACATAAACTCCATCACCTCTCTTTATTATATTTGATAAACTCCCATCACATATACTCCAGCTCCTATCTTTATTCCTTCTTGTAAACTTATCATCTTACAGGCTTCGACCCACGCATCCCGCCTCCGCCCATCCGGCCTCCGGGAGGTGAGTACTACAGGCGTAAAGTTAACTAGTTACAACTCCCCTCTCTCAATATGACCATTCAACCGTCCATACTCTCCCTACTTCAGCCTTCTACAATCTCCTCCCGGCGACTGTCAGGCTTCCACCAACCTCCCCATACGCACAGCAGCTCGCTCTCACCCATCCCATGTACTAATACTGTTGACTTACCTATACATAATCCGTCGTCATACGCCTTTTGCCTATGTAACACCCTACTAACACCCTACCACCCTAGCATATACCCAACATTCACTTGCAATTGTATATACTTCACCGAACACACTCACCACTACCGCTTCTAACATGTGCCTTCAATTCACTTATATTGTCTTCTCAAGCATTGTGTCATCTTCATAATACACTCTTATTACCTTCTCATGTGTATTGCAATTGATTTATAATCTTTTTTATTCTTTTCAATCACCTTCTCGACCAAGTGTTTACTTGATGGTGTCTCAACTATTTTTTTCTCCGCCCTCAGACATCGCTCGCGCGCGACTCCGATTCCTCCCTAAAGAAGGCCCCTCCTGTACGCCAAAAACCCAATATGGCATCCTAACACCTTCCCACATTCCCACAATGCTCAGTCAAACACCCATTTTTGGCTATTTCGATAACCTCATATACGGCGACGATGGCTGGGAACGTATCCGATCGGATACGATAGTATATCCGATCGGATATACCTGTCAGACCGGACCCCAAACTACCTATCAACCTTTACAAATCATCACAAAACATGTCCTAACATTAAAAAACAGCATATAATACATCATAACTTCCTTTCGAACACAATATCAACAAATCGGATATGTGGTTTATGGACAAAAGTGACGACTTTATCCGATCGGATACACTTACCTGACCCGACCCCACCCTACCTATTGACCGTTGCAAATCATCACAAATCATGTTCTAACATTAAAAAACAACATATAATGCATCATGAATCTTTATTTGAACACAATAACATCAGTATAAAAGAATTCGGATAAGTGGTTTATGGACAAAAATGACGACTTTATCCGATCGAATACGCTGACTAAAACTTCAATTTTGATCAGTTTATTTAATCAGTATCACCTTATCAGTGTTGGTAATCAAGTTTAAACGATGAAATACGGATCACCGACCAAATGGACGAACGTATCCGATCGGATACGTTCAACTTACACCATCCATTTGGACCAAAATCATCCGTATCCGATCGGATACGATAGTATATCCGATCGGATATACTCGTCAATTTTGTCCATCAGACCACCGATGGTTGACACACCCAAGTTTGAGGTAATTTCAAAGTTTCGCTCATCTTATGATGTGGTGAATTCAAATTTTGGAACGCTCTGCCTATGGCGGAGCACTATACATGAATCAAAGTGAGGTGAGCATGTCGTAACTATACTTACAAAACTATACAAGTCACAACCCTTTCCGTCACTGTCACAAAACACACCATCCATTTGTCCTTTGTCAATGAATGTATGTCATTATTTCAAGACACCTGTCAATTATTGTGACATCGTTGATGTTTTCATATTATCATTTCAGATGTGTCCCACACAACTGCCCCGCACGCGCCGGCTCACCTCGGCCTCCGTTCCCACCGATCCGGCCGATCTCAGAGGCGCGGTCATCACTCCCGCAAAGAACTGTTTTGGTCGCGGCTGGCGGCGAGAGTCGCCGGCGGTCGACTATGATTGACACGAAATTGTTGAAACATTGATTGGTATGAAAAACTAAATTGTACGCGCTGGCTAGCTAACAATGTCCCTTTTGTACGAAAGTGAGCATGCATTTATGAAATTATTGTAATTTCATTTTGTGAAAGTTCAACGATGTCACAAATTAGTGACATCGTTAGATTTTCAAATCTGCAAACTCAACGATGTCACAAAATTGTGACATTGTTAGATTTTCGAACTTGCAAATTCAACGATGTCACAAAATAGTGTCATTGTTTTGTTAGATTTTCGAACTTGCAAATTCAACGATGTCACAAAATAGTGATATCATTACATTACATATAATCACATATCATTACATATCATCACATATGATTACATATCATTACATTAGCAAGTCCGTATGGCCGTCCTTGGTATGGCCGTCCTCCGACCGTCCTTGGTGAGCAGGTGGTAGAGGGAGTGGCGGCGCATGGACACACTGCACGCTGCGGCAACGGGAGAGAGGGGAACGGAATCGGAGACCGCGCCCGGATCGGAGACCGCGCGGCAAGCCGGGCGACACTTTTCCATCAACTGTAGTGAGTGAAGATGTAAGTAAACATTGAATTTGTATTCAACTTTTTCTGTTCAACTTCATCTCGTCGACCTAGTGTTTACTCTACGGAGTCTCAACTTTTTTTTCCTCGGCTCCCAGCCATCGCTCGCGCGCGGCGTCGATTTCTTCCCAAAAACGGAGCCTCACATACACCAGAATCCAAATATGGCCTGCCAACACCTTCCCATATTCTCACCATACTCCATCAAACAGCCAATTTTGGCTGTTTCCATAACCTCGAATACGACGACGCCCCAGCAGACTTTATCCGATCGGATATACTAGTGTATCCGATCGGATATACCTACCAGACCCGACCCTACCAAATCAACTATCCTTTGCAAATCAACACAAATCATGCCCCAACAGGGATCACTAATGAGTTCCTCTTTTTTCACCAGAGACATTAGGGTGGTTAGACAAAGAGAACTCATCTTAAAGGGAGTGTACCCTCTGATTTTTGAAGTTGAGTTAGCATCAAGATGTGAAAATATGTCATAAATAATGTATTTTCTCATAGAAAAGTTATGCTCAAGTGGCCTTAAAGTTGGTGTAATTTGCGCTCAAAGACGCTCTTTCAAGAGAAAAGTGTGCAGAAACGTGAACAATTGTGCACGGTCGATGATGGTTTCTCCAACTAACCGCCATTTCCGGCATATGGTCCGATTGACAAAAGTGCATCATTTTTCATATATTTTCACAATCCGGTGCTAACTCAACTTCAAAAATCAGAGGGTACACTCCCTTTAAAAGGTCTCGCTCTCTTGTTTTGTACGCTGTCGCTGATCTGCTGCTGCCTGCTGCGACCTCTCTCTCTCTCTCTCTCTCTCTCTCTCTCTCTCTCTCTCTCTCTCTCTCTCTCTCTCTCTCTCTCTCTCTCTCTCGAACCGCAACGTCTTCCATGTGTCTGTAGATGCGCATGTGTTGACTTCATATTATGTACTTTGTAGTTATCTGTGACGTTTTTGAATTTGAGATGATCATGACACCCACTAATTTCTCGAGGAACTCATATTTGGATTGTATTGATTGTATGAATGCGTTCACAAGGTGCCTTCGCTAATTGTATGATTCATGAGGCGTATGCGTTAATAGTTCCATGAAACATACAATAGCTGGAATGTGCGACATCTTCTTGAGGGGGCCGGCGCGGGGGCCGGCGCGGCAGGGGCCGGCGCGGCCAGCGGGGCCGGGGAGGTCGCCTGGAAAAAGATAAGAAAGTAGCGGGAAAGATAGGAAATTGAAAGAGAAAAGAGATGCAACATGAGCAGCATTCGTCACACTTCGGACAATGGACAATCTAATCCTCTACAAAGTCCTCCTTAGTTTTGTGAGAGAGTGGAAAAGTAGTACTTATCATGACTATCTACCTCTTTCTCGGGGTGCGACGTGCGACCGGAGTAGGCGGTGCGGGTAGGCGAGGCAGACGCGATAACAGGAAGCCGGAGAGTCACCGAGAGTGATATACTGAATGGATGTGAAGCGGTGTGCTGTGCTATCAACTATCTACCTCTTTCTCGGGGTGCGACGTGCGACCGGAGTAGGCGGTGCGGGTAGGCGAGGCAGACGCGATAACAGGAAGCGGAGAGTCACCGAGAGTGATATACTGAATGGATGTGAAGCGGTGTGCTGTGCTATCAACTATCTACCTCTTTCTCGGGGTGCGACGTGCGACCGGAGTAGGCGGTGCGGGTAGGCGAGGCAGACGCGATAACAGGAAGCGGAGAGTCACCGAGAGTGATATACTGAATGGATGTGAAGCGGTGTGCTGTGCTATCAACTATCTACCTCTTTCTCGGGGTGCGACGTGCGACCGGAGTAGGCGGTGCGGGTAGGCGAGGCAAGAGAGTAGGGCGGCCGCTTGCGGTCACCCTATGTACCGCCCCTTTAGGCCACGCCCCTTTTGGCCACGCCTCTTTAGACCACGCCCACTTGGCCACGCCCCTTTAGACCACACCCACTTGGCCACGCCCCTTTGACCACGCCCCTCTAAGCCACGCCCCTGTTGTCACGCCCATCTAAGCCACGCCTCTCGGCTCCGCCTCTCTAAACCACGCCTTCTAGAATCCGCCCATTTAAGCGCCGCCTACTAGAGCCACCTCTCTCTCTCTCTCTCTCTTTCTCTCTCTCTCACACACACACACACAAATGTCGAAAACGGTAATCGATACGGATGTTACCGGCTTGAAGGCGAATCGCGGCGGATGAGTAATCGCTTATCTTGACTCGATCGGCAGAGGCGCGGCGAGAGTCCAAATGCCGGCGATCGCAAGATTGATAAAAACAAATTAACAACACAAACAAATTTATTTTGTTAAACACGTTCATGTATGATATTTAAAATATTATCGTCGAAATTTTCATCTCCGGTGCTGAAACATACAAAATGTCTAGAAAGGATAATCCCCGTACACACTCACGTAGATTTTATTGAAGATGTCACACCTCCCGCCATAGTTTCCTGTAAAACTGAACGTGAAACGTAAATATACCTTGAATGAACCACTCACCTGTCTGCCATGTTTCTTGTTTGTAATGGTCTATATAGAGGACAATGTGTTCGGTATTTATGGCCGAATATAAACAGAATAAAAACAGTTCGGTGTCTCACACTCCGAGTCCTTAATCGAGAAATTTGGTAAATTGTGAGAAAAGATACACTCACCAATCTCTGAAGCAATCATACTAAATAATTATTCCGTTGTGAACAATGATTCTATTTATGACCGGGAATCGATTAACGAAAAGGAAACTGACTTACCCGGGCGCGAAATTCAAACGTTATCTATATTAGAAACGACATCCCTGTATAATGACGGATTCGTGAACTTGTATAGTTAGAAATAATCCACGTTCTAGCGAAGGAGCACTGAAAGAAAAGGATGAAAGAGGGAAAATCAGTAAAGTAACTCACAGGTCGGTCCCTTTCAGCCGTCTTTGCCTTCTGTCAGTTGTGACAAAGCACACCTTGTCGCACAGCGGACAGCACTGACGCGGTATATTTTGATGTTCTTTCCATTTACTCTATCTAAAAAAAAAAAAAGAAGTTATTCAAAGATATTGTAAACGTATATCTTACCTGTTCCCTCTATTTGTATGAGAACGTATGGAGGCGGTGTATGCGTCACTACGTCTATTTACGAGGAAAATATTATAATAGGACGCTACGCTGCTGAAGAAAAAAGGTATAAATATAAAACACTTGATGAGGACTCACTCGATGAACGACTTTCATTTTCTGCACCCACAGGTCCAGCTTTCTCTGAATTCATCATATAATAAAATCGAATAGGCAAACTTACATGGTTGCGTTTCAAACTGGAGTGCGTCGTCAAAAATATTGATTCGGTTCATGCGAAATATATAATGTAAGTATTAAACAAAAACCACAACGTTCCTAGTCCTATAGTTTCGTTTCTTCTGACTGACACCTGCATGTGGTACATACGGCCTGCCGTATCCCTCTTAACCCTTGAATTAGTTAACAATAAGAAAACAAACTCTTACCTTCTAGTGTGCAATCCTTTCGAGACGATAATATGCAGTCAATATATGTGACAATAAACGCGACTTATGAGCGTAAAAAATACAAAATCGAGAATTTTAGGCCGAAAGCGTTTCGAATAGAGCGTGTCCGGCAGATGTGATGTACGTTAGAGAAAGAAAGAAAGAATACTGTACACAAAAGCGCGCTCCAGACGGAGCAATCTATTACACCACATGCGAGACGATTCAATAGTCCAGTCGGGTTGTGTTTAGAGAAAAGGCGGTGAAGTGCTCAAGGAGATCAAGGAGAGGGTCAAGGAGATAGATGTAACTACATATGGAGAATAATTTCACAATTGCGAGCGAGTCATTGTTTTGATTTCTGTGTATCTATGACATACACTATTTCTACTCTGTTTCTATCTCTAATCAATCTATATTGAATCGCGGGCTCCGCCTACTGGATAAGAAATCCGAGATCATTGTCTCCAAAAGTAGCCTGTCGTTCGGCAGTTCTATCTGTTCTCCCTGGTTCTGAGCGACTACTCGTTCACACCCTCGCCATGCCTGAAGCTCCGAAGAGTGAGTGAATCACCGTGTTGTCTAACCACATGCCAGCGTTCAGCTTTTGCTGAATACGTTGAGGAATTCGCACCGTCTACCACCACGGCAAAAGAGTCGGTAGGAAACATGCCGCGCAGCGCCCTATTCAGGTGAGAAAAGAGACGGTTGCCAGGAATAATCACGTTTTCAGACTTCTCGGGGTTCACGGTTGTGTTGATTGTGTGGCGACTACCGATCTGGTGTTCTCGCCTGACAACATGAAGGGAATGGTCACCATGAAGTTCTGCTCCGACTGCGCTCTCAGTGTGCGCCGCGTAAACAACGCCACCTTCAATATCAAACTCAAGAACAGCAAGGATGCGGCCGCGCGAGCGGTCCCGGACAAGGCCTTTGGGGCGAAACCCAAGTTCTAAAAAGCGATTACGATTCCGTCTGTCTAGTGACCAATAAACATATGTTTGTGTCAGCTGTGTTTGGTATCGCATGCGAGCGGTCGTGGGAGAAAGAAAGTGAGGGAGGGCGGGGAGAGAGAGAGAGAGAGAAAGAGGAAGAGAGAGAGAGAGAGAGAGAGAGAGAGAGAGAGAGAGAGAGCAGATTGCGGCGAGACCAAAAGCTGAAATGGGAGAAGACGCGATGAATCAATATGAGTCCCTGCAGATGTACACAGTCGCGTTCTTACTATCCCTCCAAACGGCTTCGCTTATCAGTTATCAACGTTTGTAATGCGGCTTTTCAGGACGTAAAAAATGGCACGTACATCTAATTTCATATGTAGAAATACGAATGGCGAATGAACGGTGAGTGTTCAAATCTGTTTATCATACGGAAATATGTTTATGTATCGCACATGTTGAGAAAATAGACGGATCTAATGTAAATAACACTGAGCCAATTATCGATATGATCATGATTTTTGCCACTTCGTTTTCATGTTTCACTTATCTGTAGATGTTAAATACGACCTGAGTTCCCGAACCCTTGGCGAAATTGAACGTGTAAGTGTGGGCAGACGTGTCAGGTACTGTAGAGTGAGTAGTAGAAGAAGTAGGAGCAGTACCAATAGTGCCAGTAGTAGGACCTGTAGGGAGATGAGTGTAATCCGTGGTTCGGAAGAATGTTGATGCATCGACGTTATCCTAGGTATTTAGCGTGGTTGTTTTTATCGATACGCCGTGTTAGGTCAGTGTCACCTGGAAAGGAGGAACTGCGATCGAGGGAAGCGTCGACGCGGGACGACCGCACGACATGAGCACGTGAGAGGTAATGAATGACATTACTGTTTTATCCGTTATATTTGTATGTTTTGTTTGTTACAGCCGATAGTCGAAGCTTTCTCCTACTGCTCGTTTTTTTCGTTACGAAGAACGTGCCAGCTATTAGACGAGTCATGCATGACCTTTACGTTTTTGGCATGTCTAAGTGGTTCGAGACTTCGAGAGGGGAGTGGTCAGTCCGAAGAAAAAAGTTTCGCGAAGACGGTATCCGCCCACATTCAGATCTCTCATTGTTCATTTGCATTTCGGATTATCCGGTACCATGTCTTTTCTCGCTTTACATTATGTCCACAATATATATTGATATATATGTACATATATACATTTCAGTTTCGGATACTCACGTTTAGCATGAAGCGAGCTGGAGAAAGCAACGGCAAGGAGAACGTCGCTCCGGTGAGTCGGGTCGCCAGAGTCTTGAAGGAAAGAGGACGAGAGATAAACGAAGAGAGAGGTAGAGAGGTAGAGAGATAGAGAGATAGAGAGAGGGAGGGAGAGAGAGAGAGAGAGGCTCGTATATTTGAAAAGCGAAGAATGTGACATCTAGGAACCCTAAATCGAGTTCTAACGGAGAGTGTTATGATCAGAGCGTTCGTTGCGAATACCGAACCCATCAACATAGAGCGGCAGCAACCTGAAAACTCATTATCTTCAGAGGACGACCAAGAGGTCGAAGTTGCTGGAGTGGATGACGACCGCCCAGAAGAAGAAGCTCGAGGAAGACGGCGATGGCGACGATGACGTGAGTGTTCCGTCATACGATGCTATGTATGTATATATGTTTCCGCCAACATTGACCTTTTAGGTCGTCGTACTCGAGGACCTGCCCGCAACCTCGAGCACGGGACGGCCGAAGGTATGTGCCGTTTACATATGTATAACAGTCATCATTACTGCGTATGTTATGGCACTGATAATTTTCTCGCGTTTACAGAGATCGGCTCGCCGTTGCCTGTTTGGCACCCATAAGGGTCGCAATCTGGCGGCTGTCGCCAGCAAGCGGGGCAAGGAGACGGAGGAGGCCGCGGGCGAGGCCTACCACGTCGTCGTGGACGGCGCGGGAAAATCGTATGCCGTGATGCGTTCGGTAAGTAATAAATTGTAGCCGTGTCTGTTTGATAGTGTGTGTGTGTTACAGCTGCGCGAGCAGGACCTCCCCGTTCTGGACCGCCAGACTGTCGACGACGTGGTTCGTTCATTGAAACGGGTGTTTAAGTTTTTTTGCATAAATACGTATGCGTTTCACGTCGCAGTGTTTATTTCTAGTTGACCCATTGGCCGCCCGTCGAGCGGGAGGGAGGAACGACCGGTGCGTGGTCTCAGGTAAGTATCGAATTTATACTTCTCTCACTACTATGACCTCATCCCTCTTATAGGACTCGGTCGTGGAGGACCCGCAGGACGTCGAGCAGGGTCTGGAGGTGATCGTCCAGGTCGGTTTCATTCCCAATTTCGTTTTCTCATCTCCTACCTCCCTTATAGGAGGAGGGGGAGGAGGAGAACCCCGAGAAGTCCGGAGAGGACGGCGGCGAGGAGGTAAAATCTCTCTCTCTCTCTCTCTCTCTCTCTCTCTCTCTCTCTTATCACACACACACACACAAACACGCAACACACACACACTTTCTCTCTCTCTCTCGTTTTCTCTCTCGGTTGATCCCCCAGTAAGTCATCTTTATAAAAGCAGGAGGACGCTGTGGAGGTCGACGACGAGATCGACCTGGACGAGACCTCTGGGGAGGAGGAGGAGGAGGAGGAGGAGGAGGAGGAGGAAGGGTTCAGCTCGGTGAGTTGCTCGCCGAGGGCTGAGGAGTGGGAGATGGCGAGAGTGGAGCTTCAAAAAATCGGGTATCTCCTGTAGAGATCGCACCGTCGTTGTTTTACGTTATGATGTGTGGTAGTTTTGTTAGTTATCCGAGGTTGTCGTTATCTGATTGTTGTTGTTTTAAATGTATATGGCATTCTTTAATAAAACATTTATTTAAATTCGATATGTATTGCTGTTCTTCTAGACCGTCTCACAGACGGGGGGGTCTGGAGGAAGACCCCTTGTTGTCCTCGGTGCGGTGTCGTCGCGCTACAACAAAGTGTTTTGCGTCGATCAACACAGTGTCGGCGTGGTCTTCTCGCGAGACCTGGAGCGAGACCCCGAACGGTTGTTCCCCTTGGTGAGTCGCGTTTGAGTATGTATGTGAGAGGCGGTTCTGTGTGTGTGTGTGTGTGTAGGGTGTAGTGTCAGGTATGAAGAGAGTAAGAGAGCGAGAGAGAGAGAGAGAGAGAGAGAGAGAGAGAGAGAGAGAGAGCGGTCGGTCGGTGTTGTACGGAAACGAAGGTTCACCAGCACGGTCCGGTAGAAGGACATACCGCTGCGGATCTATGCGCAAGACAAAAAATAAACATGAAATCATGCGGCATGAAAAACGATTTGATAACGGTGATAGGGTAAACACGATATATTCACAAATAACTCTGTTGAATAGTAAATTACTACTATTCCGCTATTGAAGGCAGTCGAAGAGGCTGTCCAGGAGGCTAGACGTCTCTTGCCTCCTCAAGTCGATCGGCCCTCACACGTGGCAGTGTCTCTCGACGTGGATGGGTCCGCTCTCACATTCCACTCCGGACTCGTCGCGCTCGAGAGGTTTGATGGAAACCGTCTAGCGGAAGCAATCAGTAGAGCCGCGCAGTCGGAAAAGGCGCATCTCGTGGTGGGCAAGAAGGTGCGGTTGTGTGTGCGTGTGAGGGTTCCAATTGTTGCTGTTCAGGCCGCCCTCAACGTGAGCTACCTGCGTCTCCCCTCGGCCAACGGCACTCTGCACGGCGCTATCGGCGGAGACAAGAAGAACATCACTCTTGTCGAGGGTAAGTCATATTCTCATTATAACTTCTCAACTTTTTGTATGTATGTCTATCATGCGAACGCTTCAGGAGATCGCCTGTGCCTCGTGAAGGCTGTGGTTCTCGGCGCGGCGTACGTCGACATGCTCAACGCTCCGGAGGGAACACAGAGACGCATCAAGAAGAACGCGTACAACAACATGGTCAAACGGCCGAGCGCTCTCGCCTCCAAAGTTGACGCGTTCATGAAGCGCCACCGCTACACTAAGCAGAGAGGGTACGGTATCGCGGATGTGGACATGATGCAGAAGTTTCTCGGCAGTGAGTACCGTATTGTGTGCTTTCAAGATATCGCCAATACGGAACCCGTGTACGATTACCACATCGGGCCCGCAGACAGAGTGATCGGACTGCGCTACAAGGAGGAGATCGGCGGTGGTCACGGTCATTTCGACCACATCAAGAAGGTGGCCAGATGGGTGGGGAGAAGCTACTATTGCTTCGGGTGCAAGAAGGGTTACAATAACCGCACCGACCACATGGACTGCCCGTACCGGTGTGTGCATTGTGGAGAGTACGGATCGAAACAATGTGCTGGAGATGAGGACCTTCTATGCGGTGTCTGCGAGGAGCGGTTTCCCAGCGAGCGCTGCATGTCCAACCATCTGGAGGTGTCGTCTGCCGGACACAGCATGTGCAGTCTGAAGACCAGGCGGGTGAAGAGGGTTAAAGAGTAGTTGTAATATGGATTTTACAGGTGTCCGAAATGTCGGCAGTGGGATCTCTCAGGGCGTACAGGGATCGAGCACAAATGTCACCACACGTGAGTTTCTATGGAATCGATTTTCGATTTATTGTTTTTCTGATTTGAGGTTCTGTAAGCGGTGCTCAGCCCAGCGTCCTCCCTCTCATACTTGCACCGTCGCACCTCTCCGTATGAAGAAGGTCAAGAATCAGAAGTTCACCATATTCGACATGGAAAGCACTCTGGTGGATGTTGTGCGTCCTGACGGGACTGTGATGAAGGAGCACAAACCGAATCTTATCATGGCCCTCAAGTGCTGTACAAAGTGTATGGACGTGAGTGTAGTCGTGTACCGGTTTTCGTACAGTTGTCATCCAGGTGTCTCCCGGAGGACTGAACGACCCTCTGCCTCCTTGTAGCGCAGGCGTGTGTGGTGAGAGATTCAAGGTGTACTCTCAACTGGACCACCCGACTATGGACGTAGTCGAAGCGTTCGTGTCGGATCTGGTGCGCCCCGAGAATAGCGACAGGACTATAATCGCCCACAATTTGAGCGGGTCAGAGAGAAAGAGAGAGAGAGAGAGAGAGAGAGAGAGAGAGAGAGAGAGAGAGAGGGAGGGGTAGAGAGAGAGAGAGAGAGAGAGAGAAAGAGGAAGAGAGAGAGAGAGAGAGAGAGAGAGAGAGAGAGAGAGAGAGGGAGGAAGGAAGGGATAGAGAGAGAGAGAGAGAGAGAGAGAAAGAGAGAGAGAAAGAGGAAGAGAGAGAGAGAGAGAGAGGGAGGAAGGAAGGGATAGAGAGAGAGAGAGAGAGAGAGAGAGAGAGAGAGAGAGAGAGAGAGTCTTATTTCAGGTACGACGGTCAGTTCATTCTACGAGAGATTGAGCGTCAGAAGCATCTCTACTGTGAGAAGCTGGTATTGAATGGCCGGAAGATCATCAAGGCTGAACTCTACAACAAGTCTGTATTGCTCGATACTCTACACTACTGGCAGCAACCGCTAGCTAAGTGCTCACAAACCTTCAATCTCACAGAACTCAAAAAGGGTAAGTTAGTTCGTAGGCTTATGTTGGAATAGTTGAATTTTTTAGGACATTTTCCTCACCGTCTGAACGTGCCATCTTTCTACGATTACGTCGGCGATCTACCCGCTCTCGAGAACTATGCAGACAGCCTCTTCCACACCTCGAAGCAGGTGAAGGAGATCACCGCATGGTGGAGAGAAGAGGATGCGCGAATGAGGGCGGCCGGAGAACAATGGTCGTTTAAAACGGTGAGTAATCAGATCTTGACGTTTGTACTTTTGTTGTTTTAGTCCTTGTATGAGTACTGCTACTCGGATACAAAATTGCTGTACGAGTCTGTTCTCGCATTCCGACGGAGCTTCATGGCTATAACTGGCGGTGTCGAAGTGTTTGCTGTCTCGTCTACCGCTGCATCTGCAGCCATGGCGACCTTTCGGACAAATCACCTCACCCCTGATACTATTGCTATCAGCGATCCACCACAGCACCGTGCGATCCAGTCAGTTAAGGCGGCGAAGTACTTTTCCTGGTACAACCACCAAGCGGCTGCGAGAGGTGAGCCTGTGGCGCGCTTTGCTCTGACTCCTGGAGGTGAACATCAAGTGCCCGGAACCAAATACAAGGTGGATGGTTTCGTGGAGCGGACAGACGGCCAACGTCCTCTCGCTATCGAGTTTCAAGGATGCTATTATCACGCCTGCGGGTCAGTGGTATCGCGTACTACCCAATTTCACGTCATTATTTCAGCTGTAAGTACTCTGCACTCTCGATCGTCAGAGAAGATGCGAATGGTCGCCCGGTCTATGCACACGCGATCCGCGCTCGAGACAATGCCCGCGCCGAGTGTATCCGCGAGTTGTACGACTATGCGATCGTGCGAGAGTGCGATGTTGATGTGGAGATTCGTCAAAACAGCGAAATGGCGGCGTTCTTTGACAGCTGCGAGATTCAAGTGAGCGAAATCTCTCTCTCTCTCTCCCTTCCTCTCCCTCTCTCTCTCTCTCTCTCTCTCCCTTCCTCTCCCTCTCTCCCCTTTCATCGCGCCGACTCGCTTTCTGCATGTCTCTCCCCTCTCTCTCCCTCCTCGCTTTCTAACGACTCTCCACGACACACAATCACAACATGCGCGCGCGTGTTGTAAATGTGTGCGACTAGCATTTGAGAGAGTGCGCTCATTGTTACAACACCTATAATTACACACCTGGCGTAATCTTCTTGCCATGGGAAGCCATGCATGAGGGTAGTCGATCGGACCGCCTTGATCTCCATATTTCAGTCGCCGCTTCATGTGAGGGATGCGTTGTTCGGCGGACGTACTGAAGCGTTCACTCTCTACCGTGCCGGAATCATTTCCTACCTTGATTTTTGCTCGCTCTACCCCTTCACCAATAAGAATTGCAGGTAAATCATCTGAAAAGTAATTGCAAAAACATAAGCGGGTGAGAATTGTCAGAGTACGGTATGTGCGCGCTCTTTCAGGTATCCGGTTGGCGCGCCGACGCGCACTGTCACTGACCGGGTCAAGTGTCCGATTACAGATCCTGCGCAGATTGAGACCGACGGTTTTCTCAAATGCAAGGCAAGCTTATAGTGAAACGTTTTCTTCACTCGCGCTTTCATTTCTTCAGGTTTTGCCCCCGGCCCGGCTCTTCCTTCCCGTACTCCCGTTCCGCCCACCGGATAGGGCGTCGCTTCTCTTCGGCCTGTGTAGGACGTGTATGAGAGAGCAGAAAACAGGGTTCTGTCGTCACACCGATGCGGAGAGGAGCTTCTGGGGGACGTGGGCGACTGACGAGGTAGGCACATTGAAGATTGTAAAGTAAGACCATGTTCGTACGTCATTGTTATAGTTGAAGCTGGCTGTCGCACGGGGATATACTGTCATTGACGTTCACGAGGTGAGCCGTTGTTGTACACCTGCAGATTTTTGTTTTATTCGATGACGACTATAGTAATGCAGGGTCTACACTACGACACGTGGAAGCAGTACAACAAGGAGACGGGAGAACACGGGCCTCTCTCATCGTACATCGACTGCTTCTTGCGTGTGAAGCAGGTACGTCTCGGCTGCTATGTGATGTGTAAAACATGCGGTTAAAGGAGTCGTCCGGACTGCCTCCGGGAGTGGCTACCGAAGCCGAGATCGACGCGTACATTGAGAGATATCGAGAACAAGAGGGCATTCAGCTGGTCCGCGAGAACATCAAGTACAACCCGGGAGAGAGGGCGGGAAGCAAGCTGTTGCTGAACAGCTTGTGTGAGTACACTTTACCACCCACTCGTCTGCATATCAAGTGTTACATACGCCTTTTAGGGGGCAAATTGGGAGAGAATCCCGACAAGCCCCACACTGTTCACCTCACCAGCGCAGGAGACTTTTGGGCGTTGATCGGTAACGGTTCGAACGTGGTGCACAACATCAACTTTATCTCCGACAACAAGATTATCGTCCAGTACAGGAAGGTTATTACCAGTCTCCATATCTCTCACTAATACGACTTCTATACAGGCCGCCGAGGAGCTGCTACCGTCGCACACGTCCTCTGAGGCTTACGCAGCGCTCACCACCGCATACGCGAGGATTCGGCTGTATGAAGCTCTCGAGAAGATTGCGGAGGCTGATCTGCTGTACGCAGGTGAACTTATAAAATCACTCTTTGTTACTGTAATATAATTGTTTGTCTTTAGATACCGACTCTGCGCAATTTGAAGTGCGAGACGGCGAGGCGAACCCTCTGCAGGACATGATTGGAGAATTCCTCGGTGAGTGGCTTGCAAAGTCTTCTTTGATGTGTCGTCTGTTCAGGTGATCTCACTTCTGAAATCCCCGAGGGGTGGACGGAAACAGAGTTTGCCGCAGCAGGTCCGAAAAACTATGCGTACAGGTGTACAAACTCGGCTGGTGAGGAGAAGACCGAGGTGAGCACAGGTGTTTGGGCATGATTGTTTCACTCTTATTCTTTGTTTTGTAGGTGAAGTGTCGCGGCTTCAAGCTGACTGATGAGGCCAGCAAGAAGATCACGTTCGACGAGGTGAAGAGACGCGCCGACGCGCTCGCGGAGGGACGCGACCTCCCGCCTCTAGACGTTCACTATTCCCTCATTCGACCTGACGGAACCCACAGGGTGTTCACCGTCCCCACCACCAAGCGGTACCGTGCCGTATTCAACAAGAGGATGATCGGCCTGGTGCCGGAGGACAAGTACCGTACCCTGCCCTGGGGGTACAAACAGTGAATGATCTTCCGACGGTGTTCAGTTGTTTGATGTTTTGATGTATTTTGTACGAGTTGTTTCTTTATGCGGGTTATTTGTATGTTTGTTTGATTTTGTAATTTATCGTGACAGACAAAGATATTTCACATTATACATTATTCTCGTTTTGCGGATTATTGTCCCTTGTCGACAGTCGGTCGCTCAGTCAGTCAGTTAGTCAGTCAGTCGGCCTACTATGTTACGCTGGAACACAAACATGCTAGTTTCCGGACCAACCGGTGCCGGTAAGACTCACTTTGTGTCCCGCCTTATCGCCTCTCGCAATGAGATTTACGATACAAAGTCTCCAAAAGTGTTGTTTTGTTACAATGAGTGGCAACCTGCGTACGATCGTCTCGCTCTCCGCCCGGACATTGTGTTCATTGAGGGACTGCCCGAAATGAACTATCTGAAAGAAAATAGCGGCTCTCTACTGGTTCTAGACGATTTGATGATTAAAATGGATAGTTGGCCTGAGGCGGAAAAATTGTTCAGCGTCGCTACCCATCATTTTTCTCTGGCCGTCATTTCGATAGTTCATTCGCTTTTTTACTCTCGCACGTTACGTAACCTCCGACTGAACACCTCTTATATTTGTCTGTTCCGGAACAACGCTGATAAACTCAGTGTCCGAAATCTCGCCACGCAAATCTTTCCGACAAAACGTAAATTCTTTTTAGAAGCATTTGAAAACGCCACAGCCAAACCGTTTTCTTATTTATTCATCGATTTGGATCAACAAACATTGGAAAATTTCCAGTTGCGCACTTCCATTTTTCCGGAAGACATCACATACTGCTACATCGCGAAATGACTGTTGCATCATGCTTGTGGGATGAGAGATGTTTGCGTGAATTGTTCGAAGTATCGTTATTGAGAGACAAAGCTCAACTTGTGTCAAAAACCTGCAAGCTATCCGATAACGCGATAAAATGTCTCATCGAGGCGTTATGTAATATATTATCTCGCCCTAATCATTACCTTCCAAAACTAGCACGTAGCCGGATTCAGCGTCATTTGATCAAAACTCGAAAATTGGCGTCTATTCGCGACGTGCAAAAAGCCCGCAGTTATTGTGAGCAGAGAGGTGCCGGGTTTCTCCCTGTCGTGTTGCCTATCATTGTCAGTACATTGACTGGCCTACTAGCCGACGCCGTTGCGCTAATGTCGTCATTTTCGAAAAATGATGCTGGTCCCTGTGGACCGCGTGAGTGCTGGAGCAAAGAACGCGTCGTCTACCAACGACGGGGTCGTCCAAGTGGCTGCGCCCCGCCCCTCTACCTCCTGAGACAGTCTGCGATCTACAGGCTATACTCGAAAACGTCAGCCACTCTCCTGATGTGAAAATTCGGCTGCTGAATGAGGCGTTGACGAGGAGAAGTGTACAGTCCAGACAGACGTTGGGTGTGCGCAGACAGAGCCGGCCCTGTCTACCGAAAACGTCAGACGAGAAGAAATCGGAACGCAGACCGAAATGTCTGAAGTGAAACCTATCGACTTTCCCCGCTCAGTCTCCCGTTGACCAGGAATTAACAACGGCTTCTGAAGATTTGTTGGATGATACTGTGATCGGGACGACCCCGAGTAATAAAAGGGCAAAAATGGAATTCACTCCCTCGCCTGCAGCCGAATCGGAACCGCACTCGAAAAGACGTCGACGACAAAAACCGAGAAACACCCCGCCAGCACTCGCTCAAGATGGTGAGCACGGAGACTCGTCGCCTATTTCTTCTAAGAGATTGAGAACCGATCCGCTCGTACGTCACTGTAAAAAATGGCAGCTTCGAGACGACGACAAAACACGAGCTGTTCGACGACGACGACTCGCCTGTAACAGGATCGAACATTTACCGTTTAATTGACGATTTTACCAACCCGTACCGTAATAGATCGGCAAAACTGCCGGGAAACGACGTTTTCTTAACGTTTCTCTCACCAAAACAGCCTTCCCTGTAGATCAGATTTTGAACAAGGCTCGCCGACCTCCCATTCATTCAATGTCCACTCGTTTCAACGTTAATCGATGGTGAAAAGTGATAATTTTAATAGTGTTTTAGCGGATATTTATTACGACGTTAAACACCCTGCAGGTTACTCTGGTACAATATCGCTTGTATAAGGCCGCCAAGGAAGTTGTAAATAAAATCACGATTAGAGATGTGGAAGAATTTTTGTCGTCATCAGAAACGTACACACTGCATCATCCGCTCGGTAAAGCGTCGTGCAAGGGGACCACTCAGTGTTCTGGTCTAAAACACGAATCACGAAGCAGATCTGGCAGTAATGGACGACAAATTGACAGAATTAAATGACGGGTTATCGATATATTCTCGTGGTCGTGGATGTTTTGTCGCGCTACGTAATGTTTGAAGCCTATGAGACGGAAGACAGGCGCGGAGACGGCTGACGCGTATACAAAAATATTGAGGCGCGAGCGACGATTGTGCACCACTCTCACCACAGACGCAGGTTTAGAATTTCGAGCCGCTGCATTCCAGAACGTACTGAAAGAGTGTAGCATTATGCATCACATACCCAAAAACCACGATGTTAAAGCAGGATTCGCGGAAAACGCGGTGCGTCGTTGCAAAATCAAAACTTTACAAGTTTATGACTGCGAAAAACACCTCGCGCTGGGTTGGCGTTTTGCAGGATGTCGCTTCTGGGCTGAATCGCGCTTGTTTGAAATCAATCGGTTGTGCGCCTGTCGATGTCACGCATAAAAACGAGCGAGTAGTATGGCAGCGAGTTTATGAAAAACATAAACAAAAACAGGTGGTACATCGCTACAAGATAGGCGATACCGTGAGGTTGGCAGTAAAGAGAGGCGAGACGTTCAGAAAAGGCTACACTCACACTTTCACACCAGAAGTTTTCAAGATTAAGAAATTATTGTTCAAATCTGTTCCCGCATACATTATTTGCGATTTGGCTGATGAAGAGATCGATTCGGTGGTATATGAACACGAACTTGTGCGTTTTAACAATACGAGTGACGTGTGGAAAATTGATCAAATTCTGGACAGTAGGAAAGTTCGGGGGGAGAAAACAAATATTTGTATCTTGGAAAGGATTCCCGAAAAAATTTAATTGCTGGATCGATGCACGCCAGATTGCCGACAATTGAAATGGAGGACGACAATTCCGCTACTCCTACCACCTGGCGAGTCGGAGGCTACGAGTGCTCCAAGGCGTTAGTCGTCTATCTCGCCCAGATCATTATGATTTATGGTGTGGTGGCGACAGCCGTTTACTGTCTCGCATTTCGACAAACAAACTGCGACGAGAAGCTGTGGATTGCCGTGTTATCGTCCGCTATAGGCTACCTGCTCCCGAACCCCTCGCTCACGCCTCACCATGGATAGCGACTTTTATGTCACTCTTATGAGCGATTCACACTGCCGACAAACTCTATTGCCAGTTTTGACGTCATCTTACCTGCGCCTGTTGCCTTGTCGAGGAAATATGAAGTGGCGCTCACACAACCTCATATACCCCCTACACATTTGATGTGGTACGCGCGGACAGACCGAACTCGTCGCGAGAATCTGAAACGGAGGTCTCGCTCACGCTCCAGGACGGAACAATTGTAACCTCTCCATTTGGACGCTTTCAACTACGCTTCAGCCGACCAGTTAATCGACATTCTCAATAGACAGTTTTTCAATATTCTCGTCAAGACAAAACTGATTAACAGTTCTCACACCATACATATATGGCTGTATGACGAACATTCGAGAAAGTGTATCGTCGAGTTTCCAAACTCTATCATGCGCGCAATCACTCTCTCCCCGAAAATATCGTATCTGCTAGGAATTCCGCGTATATTGACCCGTTCGATGACTGGAGAGTACCCCGTACACACTGCGAGCCCTCTCATGTTTATTTACTCGGATGTTGTAGATTATCAACTAGTTTCAAATGTTCGCGCGCAGCTTTTAAAAATCGCTGTAGTCAAAGGAAAAATTGGAGAGAACATTGAAATCAGCGTGAATACACCTCAGTACGTAAACGTACTCTATCAGGATCTGCGTAAAATCCACGTTGAAGTGAAAAACGAATTAAACGAACTGTTTGATTTTTCATTCTGGAAAAATCTGCATGATTCTCCATTTTAGACCGAAACAGTACACTGATTGATTTTTTTTTGCCTATTTAACAAAGTTTGCCAGTGTTGTGTCAACGTTATAAAATGTTATCGTCATTGTTGTCATTGTGTGTCCGGCGTGAGAGTGATGATTGATTATCATCCTGATTTGAATGTCGACTGGTTATCGGTGTTTGAAAGCCAAACAGGCGCTGGCTACCAAGGGTACGCGTATCAGCGCGGTTCATCAGGGACTTGGAGGTTTGCTGTCGAAACCTGCTGGGCATGGTTTTGCCGATTGCCAAGTCTGCCAGCCGAGCACATTTCTTCAGAGGCTCTCTCGGCGAGTGGCCGTATGCTAGACGATATTGTTGCCGGGCGTTCTGTTGGCGACCGCGCTCAAGGACCACGGAAACCAAGCGTATCAGTCGCTCGTAACACGGGCGGTAAACCGTATCAATCAGAGAGGAGCAGGCGGAAGTCGACGTAAACGCGGTGAAACCAAGAAATCGAAGAAGAAATCGCGCAAAACTGTAAAGAAGACCAAGAAACGCGTTGTTCGTAAGAAGCGAAGAAAGAGCGGAAGTAAGAAAAGCGCGACGAAACGGGCCCAATCCATTTGCATCATGGGTAAGCTGATAGACGCCCGTTCACAACCGGCTACCCGTTCCGAAGTGTCGCTCTTCAATGTTCCCAACACTCAGGTAATATTATCGTATCCAGTAATCGCTCACACACACATGGTTTTAGGTGGTGTTTTGACCATTCGTCTTGGCAGACCATACAGACAGCCACACCAATCAGCAACACTGGACCTTTTAGTTTTGAAATTTGTCGCAATAGAAAATATTTGGACCTAGGTCGGACCTATGTCTGTCTCCGTCTAAAGCTGGTCCAAGATTCGAAAAAAACAGGGGCTGCTCCTAACGTAGGTTTTATCAACTACATCGGGGCCACAATTCTTTTCGCATGCAAAACTCGAGATCAACAACACTGAGATTTACGACTGCCCTCATTATGCGTACAAGTCATTCATCGAAATGTTCTTGAACAATGGGGAACAGGAGAAACGTAGTCTGCTACAAGCGTCCGGGTATTTCTGACGACACAGGCGACTTGGACAGCGCGAGTAATACAGGATATCTTACCCGCGTTAAAATGCTAAAGAACGGTGAAGTTGATCTGGTGACACCCGTTCACATAGACCCAATGCTAGTCTCGCGTCTAATGATCCCGCACGTTGATATGCGCATCACGTTTTATAGAAACGGAGACAAGTTCATTTTGGAATCACACGATAGCACGTTGCCTGAAGAGCTGTCTGTGAGCGTGGTCTCTATGAGTCTGATGGTCAAAAACTGTCGAGGTGGTCGCTTCGGCAAACCTGGCGATTGAGAAAAATGCTTCTGCAACATCCTGCCAAGTACCCCTACAAGAGATCACAGATCAAGATTATTGCCGTTCCGGGCGATCGATTTGACATCCCCTTCTCCACGCTGTTCACCAACGTCATCCCACGACGCATAATTGTCTGCTTTGTAAAAGATGCGGCGTATCAGGGCGCTCTCGATAGCAGTCCTTTCAATTTTGTAAACGCAAACGTGAGCGAGATTGTCAATCGAGACGCGGGAGGCCGGCTCTATCCCTCTCAGCCGCTGGCCATCGATTTCGAAAACTTGCGCTACGCTCAGCTGTTCACGTTGTTCTACGAGAGTATCGGCAACATTGGGAGCAGCCACACTCCCTCTGTCTCCTACAAGGAGTTTGGCCCAGGGCAAGACATTTTTCGCTTTCAACCTTGCCGCCGCAGACCACGACTCGAAGGGTTCGAATTGATCAGCACCGGAACTACTCAGATCAAAATCAAATTTGCCAAGAAAACTCCTGCAACGGGCTATCAGATGATTGCATATTGCGAATTTGACGGTTTGTACACTATTGACCAGTTTAGAAACGTTTCACACGCTTATCAATGAGATACGTTTGTTTTGTATGTAGTGATTTCTTGTTTCGTATAAATACTGTATCCGCACCGAAAGTGTCATTGTGTCCGGGGTCGTCATGTGGGTCAGCGTCCCTACTGCACTTTATTTGCGTTTCAACATTGACTTGGCGGAAGTTTCGGATCATGCGGACTTGTCGCGCGCTCTGCACGGGGGCCTCTCTACGAACCTCACACACTCAGACTAACAAGGATGTGTCGGGAGGAGTCGTCATTGCGGTTCAGCAGTTCCAACCGCTACAAGTAAATTTCAAACGCGTATGTGTAATCGCTTGATCGGGTGTTGTAGAATGCAAGCGGACGTGTCTGTGCTCGACCTGGATGGTTTCCTGTTCACCCCCTACGACGGAGTCACAATGTCAATGAGGGTATGCGCTTTGTCACAGTTAGCACTCTATGGTAGTTGTTTCAGGACTATTACTACCAAAAACACAAGATTATCCTCGAACACCCTTACGCTCCGGTGTACAAATGTGGAAACGACGCGTACCCTCTCGAGGTACTGAGATTGATATCTGATCGTCATTTCCCTACATAACCATGTTATCGACCGGTGATGTTGATAAAATGTTATCAAACTGCATTCACAGTCGTCGCGTTTATCGAGGTACTCGACCATGCGATAAGATTCCACGATCGTTGTTCGGAGTGGATAATGGCATGGTGTTGAATTTGGACGATTCCACTCAACGGGAAGACATTGGGTGGCCGTTTTTGTCGATAGGAGAGGTGTATGTGATTATTTCGATTCCACAGGGCGCTCCCGCCGAACCGGTAATCGAAGCGTATTTACGGACATTCACAAAAACGCGTAGAAACACAACCCGGTTTCAGCACGCTCTAAGTAAATGTTTGCGGTTATTACGCGGTTTTTCTATATAATGATGCGTTCTCGCGGATATTCTCACACATCTATAATTAAAATGTTCAATCCTTCCAATCCGACGGAAAACGACAGAAAAGTATGCGCAAAAGTGTCAAAACATTTGGCTGCT
>CAWZYM010000339.1:317500-336228 GCA_963966185.1 Rhabditoides inermis | reverse complement strand
GAGATTTAATTTTTCAGTGAGATAAAAAAAAATTATCATTCCACAAGTCACCCGCAAATCCTCTCATAACATATCCTCTCACAACATCTCGGAGATTACGAAGTTTACAGTTACGAGATTACGAAGTTTACATGAAGTTTACATTCCAGATCGCTCGGCCGCACTACCGAGCTCCGCCGGAAGAGTACAAGGTCAAGTCGGCCATAGCCACGCTGCGTCAGACGTACAGGAGTCACCCCGGGAGATTGCTTACGGTGCCACGCTCAGCTGCGCGACACCGGCATTCGAGCGGCAGATGATGTATGGGCGTACCCGAGGACAGGGCTCCTCTGGTGACGGCTCTCCACCGGGGAGCGGCCGGAGGACACCACAACGGAGTCTCATGGGAGAACCAGGCGGCGTGATGTGAGACAGCAGCATGCGCAACATGCCCCACCCAAGTGCTCATCAACCCGCAGTGTAGCGCATTGTTTGTGATAGACATTTCCGCATTTATTGGTTTCGTGGTGACTGTTGTGAATCGCTGCGTTTGTTGCCCTCATCGCAAGTGGTGCGAAACTGACTGATCAACATCAGGTTTTTTTTATTATTATAAATTATAAAACCTTTTATACCTACCCTCAACACCAGGGCGAAGGGTGTGTTCTAAACATATGATCATGAACAGCAAATAACCGTTACTGTTTGATTTGTGGTTTGACATTTTATTCTACAGTAGCTTTTCGCACCCAAGCGGTGGCCACAAAGGATGCCTTTTCCTTTTCCCGCCACCACATTCCGTCTTCTTGTCGTCTACTTTGCCGTTCCTCTGTGGGAAAGCTCTCCGACACCGCCATTGGCGTTGCCCCCAGCAGACACGCTGTTCTGATGGGAAAGGGGCGTTCCATTAGCAGACGCGTTGTGTCATTCAATCGCTTTACTAATCCACCTAATCTGGACTGATGCTGCATATACCAGCTATTATGTAAATCCATATCGCTTCTGCAAACCTGAACGGTGAGTGAGAAACTAGGCCCGGCTGACTCATAACCATCTATTTGTGATTCATCTTTTGTTTACCTTGTCGCGTGTGAGCAGATCCTATATCAAAAAACAGAGCAATGTATCGAATGATTCGATGAAAAGCAGGCGTTCCTTTCGACAGCGCATCGCACGTTCCTTTCTGCCTCGTAATCCAACTAGTGTGGGCAGTAAGCGGGACAGACACTGACTACAGGCGTTTTCCTATTCGCGCTCATATGATTGTGAGAAGCGCGCCATAAACGACACTGTCATTCCCATTCTTGCTCAGGTGAAAGCGCTAATTAGTGTGGGGAGAAGCAAGATGAAACACACCGTTCTAGTGACTGAGGAAAGCACTGTCCAGCGAGCCTTGTCATTTGTGTAGATTTCTTGCAGCGTCTCGAGCATTTCTCGCTAGACTTTGAGAAAGAGCAGATGTGTTTTCGCAATGACAGTGTTCCAAGTAGTAATATTAGGCCCCCGTAGCCACCATCGAATTATCGCCCTCCTACAATCCCGCCCTTTCGCGAAAAAACGGCTGCGAAAAACCAAGTTTGAAAAAAAAACTGAATTCGCGCCCGTTTATGAAGCTCTCACTCTCAATAGCCCGAGGTCACCGCGCACTCTCACTCGCGCGCGCGCGCGATGAATAGTAATGAGAGGTCATATCTCACCCCTCTCACTATTAGATAATCCCTTTTTCTCCTCGCACTTTCGGCACCCGCGCAAAAGTTTATTGCCCGAGTGCAAAACCCATTATGTTACAGTAACCCGGAATCTTTTGATGTCTACGTCTCTTCACAAAAATCAAGTTTGAGAAAACCTGTCTCCTTTGACCGCTCTCGCTCTCCCGCTCTCGCTCACAAAAAAAACTGACCGAGAAATGCAAATGACCCTAGAGATACGGAAACTCACAAACTGCACCACAACTATTGTCAAGAAGTCTGGCAATGATGTCTTCTCTTCAATCCCTCTCTGACATGTCCCGAGCTCTTTCAGAAGCGCACTACTCGTGGGACGGTTACACTCTACTTCCGGATCGTCTTGGACAGTCTTCAAAGGAGAGAGCTTTGACGAGTTGGAGGAGTCGGGGGTCGAGGAGGAGAACTTCGAAGATCACGCTGACGATAGTCTGCTCACCGGCTCCGAGATGCACGTTGACCTCAAGGTATGTATTCTGTCGCTGTCTTCTCTCGCTGTCTTCTCTCTTCTCGATCATTTGAAATGATTCAGTTGATTCATTTCATTTTTCAGGTGCGTCTGGCTCGCATCGAGGGGATGCTCGCTGAACTCCTTCTTTCCAAGTAGACTGATCTGCAACATCACCTCGTCTATCATCGTCTCGATACAACCGTCACACCTAACGTATCTAACCATGTATACTCAATGTGACTATGCGATAAATATATATTCATATGTAATGACTGTCTTGCACTCATAGTAAACTGGTTCTCTCTCTCTCTCTCTCTCTCTCTCCCTCTCTTCCTCTCTCTCTCTCACCCTCTCTCTCTCTCACCCTCTCTCTCTCTCTCTCTCACCCTCTCTCTCTCTCTCTCTCACCCTCTCTCTCTCACCCTCTCTCTCTCTCCTCCCATCTTCTTTATTTCTCTCTACCCATCTCATTGGTCTGTGAGTTGATGTAATTATCCTAGTATATAGGAAGAATGACACACCCACTTTTTTATTTCTTGTCATGGCTTATCCTGAAGAAATAGCATCTTTAAAACTGCGATCATTCGCCGAGATTCAAGGAGTCGATGTTTCGACTGTCGGCAATTTGTTTCTTACGATTCATTCTCTATTGAACTGCTCTACGAACTGAACGACTTATTTCGCAAAAGTTATTAGTCTGAAGATTCTTTCCGAAACTTGTGTATTCCGTCCCGACATCTACTTTACACACACAAAGACAATGTTGTCTGACTCGATTGATGTTATTTACGACCTCGCCCGTAAAATGTCAGCTTGCAGAATGAATGGTATAGATTTGTGTAATTTTGATCCGCTTCTCTACTCGATGTATTTTTCGCGTCACACCAGATATGAGCACATCATTCCTATCGCTCGTGCCATACCTATACCAGTTATTAGTGAGTATGCATTGTCAGCTAACCTTACATTCGCAGATATGGTCGCAATTGTAGATCGTTTCGAGACAAATTGCGCTTTCGTAGTCATCGCCAACGCCAGACTCTTGTCACTCCGCGATGAAGTAGTCTCTTGCTGTCAGCAGTATGACAAGAACGACAACGAAATCGCTTCCGACTTGCTAGACTTGTGCGCCATTTTCAAGCGTTGTGTTGACACCTTCGTGGATCAAGTACGAACCCTAGAACGAATGGTCGAGTCTGTTCACGATGAACACGGCGTTTTACTGAAACCTTGTGAAACGTATAGACTCTTTTTCAGCACCCCGTACAACTGATTATTGTATTATAATTGTTTTCCTATTATCTCTCTTTTCTATTTAAAATTGTATGAATTGTATCGTGTTGTATTTTTATGTAAAGTTGTAAACTATCAAAATGAAAAAAATAAATACTTTACATATTTTCAGTGTACAAAAAAGGAAAACAAATACTAGAGCAACTCAAAAGTCGTATTTGTAATGACAAAATTTACGCGGTTTTAGGTACACACTTGCACAGGAATCGATAAGGACTTGTCTCATTTTCTATATTTCTCTCCACCCCTATTCACATGTGTGCAATCAAACCTTTCGGAAAAAAAAGAACTTGGAACTGGTTTATTGAAATGTTAGTACAAAAAAAAACATAATGATGAATAAAATAAAATATGAATGGTGGAATCGAATATGTTAAACGCGAGCCCAACCAAATGTGCGACTTTCAGTTAGAGAAATGTGATATACTTTTTTACTTTTTGGTACACATGTCTTTGTCACAACTTCACTATGAACATCACCTAATCTACGTTTACGTATTTCCGATCTACGAACAGCTATCGATGATCGCTTGTTGTACTTGCCCTCTATCTCGACTCCTTCGTTATTGAGAGCATATGGCAGCAATTCTAAGAGACGATCGAATGAGAAGGCTGATTCCGTCGTCGGGTCAAGTGTCACTCCACTCGCTTTAAGTACTTCTTTGATGACACCCGACTCCACGTTAATGATACGGTAGCAGTACATTTTTGGACGCAATGCAACCCATTCCGTAATCTCCCATCCTTGCGCAATTTCATCCTCGAATGATCCTAGGGTGCCGACCATGTACTTGGCGAGCGGGTCGTGGTTTCGTTTACTGTAGTATGCAATACTATCAGTGTCACAAGAGATTGCGTTCTGAACTGTCGGGTCACCGCATGATGTAGCCTCTATTGCTCTCAATAGAATGATGCGAGCGTGAGCTGTGACCAATCCCGCTATACATACATTTCCAAAGCGACATTCTTTTTGGTTTTGCGAGTCTCGATATTGGACCATACTCGATATTGGACCATAATAATATTTGTAGTTTGAGTATCCTTCACTTTCCGGGTGTCGTTTTCTTTTATGTTTGAAAAATGCGGGTGTGTTTGATTGGGAGAGCTGTTGTCAATATCTGTCTTGTTTTGTCGTTGCGTACTGCGAAAATTATTTGATTCGATTGCAGCGGCAACGACGCGCGCCACTTGCTGATGACGAAGCTGATGCGGACGAATAGGTGGGTGGGGAGGGGGAGGGAGGGGAGGGGAGAGAGAGAGAGGGAGGGAGAGAGAGAGGTGGGGAGGGAGAAAAGAGGTGGGGAGAGAGAGGGGGGAGAAATAAGAGAGTAGAGACGAACATATTCTAGTCGGAGAGAGAGAGAAAGAGAGGACGGAAGAAAGAGAGAGGGAGATATGAGTGTAGAAGAGACCTGTATAGTAAATTATGCATGATGCCTGATCGCTATGAATTTTGTAGAAGCTATTGTAGAAGCGACTTGTTTTTCAAAATTTGGTATATGTGTAGTGTGTGATCTATATATAGATCGGCTATCAATTCTGCTTCCATCAAGTCAAATGTTCATTCGGAATCGCAAACATGATTATGACACGTAAAATTACAAATAAGTCAGCAACGCTGCTTCGATTGTTATGAACAGATGAGAAACTATTGAGTGAGTGAGTGGATCGTCAGAGTATAGATTATCGTGCATGCTCTGCGTAACTATGAGAAAACTGTCGATATTTCTCCTGTTGTTCAGGTCATGCGTGCTTCTTTTGAAGAACATGGTGGCTGCGGATGAGATTGACGAGTACCTGGAGGAGGAGATCAAGGAGGAGACGGGCAAGTACGGACAAGTAGAGGAGGTGGGTGTTGCCTGTGTGCAACAGAGACCCGGAAAGAAAGCCGGACCCGGGTTCGTGTACGGATGACTCCTTGTATGGATGTGGAGTGAGGCTTATTTATGTTCATCTACAACTATAATATCATCCTAACACACGAGACTACTCGGTTCGCTCGCATCGTAGACACTCCTCACAGTCTCTCTCCCGTTCGGCTCCTCTCCAGCTGACTCGCTTGATCTATCTCTCCTCTCTCTCTTCTCTCTCCGGTCATAGTCCGACATCAGCGACAAACAGCATCAACACATGAAATGCGAGAGTACATACGGTGCCCGCGCACTTGGCTTATTGACGGACGCTTCATAATTATTGACGCTTCAAATTATCACTAATGAGTTCCTCTCTTTTCACGAGAGACATTATGGTGGTTAGACAAAGAGAACCCATCTTAAAAAGTCTTTCTCTCTTGTTTTGTACGCTGTCGCTGATATGCGGCTGCCTGCTGCGACTCTCTCTCTCTCTCTCTCTCTCTCTCTCTCTCTCTCTCTCTCTATCTCTATCTCTATCTCTCTCTCTCTCTCTCTCTATCTCTCTCTCTCTCTACCTCTCTCTCTCTCTCCTATCTCTCTCCTCTCTCTCTCTCTCACTCGAACCGCAACGTCTTCCATGTGTCTGTAGATGCGCATGTGTTGACTTCATATCATGTACTTTGTAGTTATCTGTGACGTTTTTGAATTCGAGATGACGATGGCCCTACCACTAATTTCTCGAAAAACTCATATTTGGATTGTATTGATTGTATGAATGCGTTCACAAGGTGCACTTCGCTAATTGTATGATTCAGGAGTCGTATGTGTTAATATTTCGATGAAACATACAATAGCTGAAATGTGCGATATCTTCAAGACATGAAATCCGACCAAACAGTTTCCATCGCTATCGAGATATTACTAGTTTATCACAGTTAAGATAACTGCGCCACACAAAACTGGCGTATATAAATATCAAAGTTAACATGAAATGTTATGGATATTGTCTCACAAGAGTTGGGTAATCGGGCATTTGATAGGAGTCCAATATCCAAAGTCTAGTCACATTCTTGTTCCAGGTGATTATAGTGGCCGACGAGCAGAGCAATTCGGTCAAGATATTCGTGCGGTTCGCGGAGGCCCAGCAGGTGGGGAGAGAGAGAGAGAGAGAGAGAGAGAGAGAGAGGGGAAGGAGGAGTAAGAGAGAGAGAGAAAGGGCGAGAGGGAGGGGGGAATAGAGGGGAAAGGAGAGGGAGAGGAGAGGGAGAGGGGGGGGGTGGGGTAGAGGGAGAGAGAGGGCGAGAGGGGGGGGGAAGAGAGAGGAAAAGAGAGGGAGGGAGAGGAGGAGGAGAGGGAAAAATGAGAGGGAGGGAGGAGAGAGAGAGAGGAGGGAGAGAGGGAGGGAGGGAGAGAAATATGAGGTTGCGGATAGAAATGAAGAGTAGTGTACATCATGTTGTCAGGCGGACGTTGCGAAGGCCGCCCTCGACAACCGCTTTTTCGGAGGAAAGACGATCTCGGCTGCCATCTACGATCAGGCCCTCTTCGATCACGGAGACCTTACCGGTTGAGAGTATTGATCGATTATCGATTGATCGCGTTATCTAGCTGCACTGCACTGTGTTAACAGCTGTGCGCTGTTCTGAATCACCCGACTAATTGTTATTTGTTGAAGTTGTCACCGTCTCTTCGTGTTTCCAGTGTTGTGTGTGTGTGTGCATAGAACGTAGTGATTGTGTATTGATTGATGTAGATAAATGATACTCAATGTATTGTATGCGTGCGTTTTGTGTGGATCAATTTGGCTCGTGTCCATTAGAGAGGGCGCGCAGCGCCCTCTCTCTTGGGTTAAAATAAGGCTCGCGCCAGAATTTTCAAGTAGCGATATCCAAAGGACATGTTAGCAACAATGTGAAGTCTTCCAATTTATGTTAGTTAGATTCGCACGGTTCCATAGGGCAGATCACTAATTGACGGCATCTTTGTATCTTTTCTCCGAAAGAAGTTATGAGCGATCTCGCACTCGCACTAGGCGAAAGGCCAGCGTGTGGGTGGGTGTCGTTTCCAGTCACGCTAGCTGATAGCTAGCCCTCTGCTGGCGGGCGAGCGCGAGAGCACGCGAGAGAGCACGCTGTTTGGAGAGAGACAGATGTACTTTGGTGGCTGCGATCAGTAGGAATTTAGTAAGGGGAGAGAGAAAGAGAGAACGAGAGAACGAGAGAACGAGAGAACGAGAGAACGAGAGAACGAGAGAACGATATAACGAGAGAAAAGGAGAAAAAGAGAGGAGGGAAGGAGGGAAGGAGAGACGGAGAGAACGAGAGAACGAGAGAACGAGAGAAGGATAGAAAGAGAGAACGAGAGAACGAGAGAACCAGAGAAAGAGAGAAAGATATAAAAAGAGAACGAGAGAGCTAGAGAACGAGAGAAAGAGAGAAAGGGAGAAGGAGGGAAGGAGGGATGGAGAGAAGAAGAGAAGGATAGAAAGAGAGAACGAGAGAACTAGAGAACGAAAGAAAGAGAGAAAGAGAGAAAGAGATAAAGAGAGAACGAGAGAAAGCGAGAACGATATAACGAGAGAATTAGAGAACGAGAGAAAGAGAGAATGGGAGGAGGAGGGAAGGAGGGAAGGAGAGAAAGAGAGAAAGAGAGAACGAGAGAACGAGAAAACGAGAGAAAGAGAAAACGAGAGAAAGAGAGAACGATATAACGAGAGAGCTAGAGAACGAGAGAAAGAGAGAAAGGGAGAAGGAGGGAAGGAGGGATGGAGAGAAGAAGAGAAGGAGAGAAGGAGAGAACTAGAGAAAAAAGAGAAAGAGAGAAAGAGAGAAAGAGAGAAAGAGAGAAAGAGAGAAAGAGAGAAAGAGAGAAAGAGAGAAAGAGAGAAAGAGAGAAAGAGAGAAAGAGAGAAAGAGAGAAAGAGAGAAAGAGAGAAAGAGAGAAAGAGAGAAAGAGAGAAAGAGAGAAAGAGAGAAAGAGAGAAAGAGAGAAAGAGATAACGAGAGAAAGAGAAACCGATAGAAAGAGAAAAC
Source organism: Rhabditoides inermis (assembly GCA_963966185.1). Taxonomy (NCBI): domain Eukaryota; kingdom Metazoa; phylum Nematoda; class Chromadorea; order Rhabditida; family Rhabditidae; genus Rhabditoides; species Rhabditoides inermis. The sequence goes on along the minus strand of CAWZYM010000339.1, from coordinate 327,896 downwards.
GAGTGAAAGAGAGAACGATATAACGAGAGAACTAGAGAACGAGAGAAAGAGAGAAAGTGAGAAGGCGGGAAGGAGGGAAGGAAAGAAGGAGAGAACGAGACAACGAGAGAACGAGACAACGAGACAACGAGACAACGAGAGAACGAGAAAACGAGAAAACGAGGGCACGAGAGAACGAGAGAAAGAGAGAACGATATAACGATATAACGAGAGAAATAGAGAACGAGAGAAAGAGAGAAGGAGAGAAGGAGAGAAGGAGGGAAGAAGAGAAGGAGAGACGGAGAGAACGAGAGAACGAGAGAACGAGAGAACGAGAGAAGGATAGAAAGAGAGAACGAGATAAAGAGAGAACGAGAGAACGAGAGAACGAGAGAACGAGAGAACGAGAGAAAGAGAGAACAAGAGAAAGAGAGAACGAAAGAAAGAGAGAACGATATAACTAGAGAACGAGAGAACGAGAGAAAGAGAGAAGGAGGGTGGTAGGAGGGAAGGAGGGAAGAAGAGAAGGAGAGACGGAGAGACGGAGAAAACGAGAGAACGAGAGAACGAGAAACGAGAGAACGAGAGAACGAGAGAACGAGAGAACGAGAGAAAGAGAGAAAGAGAGAAAGAGAGAACGAGAGAAAGAGAGAACTGGAGAACTAGAGAAAAAGAGAAAGGGAGAAGGAGGGAAGGAGGGAAGGAGAGAAGAAGAGAAGGAGACACGCGAGAACGAGAGAACGAGAGAACGAGAGAACGAGAGAACGAGAGAACGAGAGAACGAGAGAAAGAGAAAACGAAATAACGAGAGAACTAGATAACGAGAGAACGAGAGAACGAGAGAAAGAGAGAAAGGGAGAAGGGGGGAAGGAGGGAAGGAGAGAAGGAGAGACGGAGAGACGGAGAGAACGAGAGAACGAGAGAACGAGAGAACGAGAGAACGAGAGAAAGAGAGAACGAGAGAAAGAGAGAAAAGAGAGAAAAGAGAGAACGAGAGAAAGAGAGAAAAGAGAGAAAGGGAGAAAGAGAGAACGAGAGAACGAGAGAACTAGAGAACGAGAGAAAGAGAGAAAGGGATAACGAGAGAACGAGAGAAAGAGAGAACGAGAGAAAGAGAGAATGAGAGAAAGAGAGAAGGAAAGAAGGAGGGAAGGAAGGAAGGAGGGAAGGAGAGGAGGAGAGGAGGAGAGAAGGGGAGAAGGAGAGAAGGAGGGAAGGAATGGGAGGAGAGAAGGAGGAAAGGAGAGGAGGAGAGAAGGAAAGAAGGAGAGAAGGAGGGAAGGAATGGAAGGAGAGAACGAGAGAACGAGAAAATATCGAATAAATTTGAAATGAAATTGATGAAATAATGAGAGAAGAACATGTTACATGTATGAAGACGAGAGAGAAAATTTCTATGAAATTCAACAAAAGGACATATATTATCTTTTAAAAGTACTTCCGTAAAAAGTGTTGTTTGTGTTAACCTGATTCAAGAAAAGCGCATGCATATATTATTAATTTTCGAAAAATCAAATCGTAAACACCTGAACATGAAAACTAACACAAACTTGCTCTTTCAAAACGTTGAATAATTTTTGAATAATTAATGTTGAATAATTCCATGTTTTATTTTTTTGACATTTTTATACCTGAAACATTGAGTCAAACAACATCACGAATAACATTTTATTTTACTGATAAACCATAAATAATAAACCGCAAAAAACACTAAATAAACAAAACAATCGTATTATTCTGAATGTTACGTGTAACTATTCTATATTCGTTTGAAAGAGCAAGTTTGTGTTAGTTTTCATGTTCAGGTGTTTACGATTTGATTTTTCGAAAATTAATAATATATGCATGCGCTTTTCTTGAATCAGGTTAACACAAACAACACTTTTTACGGAAGTACTTTTAAAAGATAATATGATGTTTATTTCGGGCGAGGAAGCGCCATATGTTCTGTTTTCTGCGATTGCCACGTGAACTCTTTGTTTTGTGAGAGCAGTGAGAGAGAGAGAGAGAGAGAGCGCTGAAACGGATACGTGGCCCAGTCGACGTCCCGTCTCATACCTCGGCGGATGTTGACGGCGGAGTTCTGGTCGATGACGTCGATGAGGGCGGCGTCTTAGTCGAAGGCGAACCGGCTATCTCAGTCTTCACTGTCGTGTCCGAAGCAGTCTTCTCTGCTAACGGAAAGTGAAACACAAGCTGTCGAGCAAAAATAAGAGAGAGAGAGAGAGAGAGAGAGAGAGAGAGAGAGAGACGTACCAGTGCAGGGCCGCTCCAGCCTAGGATGATGTGTATGTCGAGGTCTTCGATGACCATTTCTTGTCCTGCCGCCGCAGCGTCGGAGAAGGGATCGAGAAACGACGCACACGAGAAAACGAAATGAGTAGCTGCCGACAAACATATGCAAATCTATGGGGATGAGAAATGATATTTGATCGGCGTTTGTTTTTTTTCCTTCTCACGCACGATAAATATGTACAAGAAAACTTATCTGTGATGCCTAGAATTGTTCATGTATGGGGATTCCATCTTGGCCACGTCCGACAGATCCATTTCTCTCTACCGAGACTGGGTTTTCTCTTTCTTGCTCCATCACTCTCTCTCTCTATCTTTCTTTCTCTCTCTCTCTCGCTCTCTTTCTCTCTCTCTTTCTCTCTCTCTCTCTCTCTCTCTCTCTCTTTTTCTCTCTCGCTCTCTTTCTCTCTCTCTCCCTTTCTGTAACAAGACTGGGATTCAAAAACTTTTGCGAAAGTGTCACGCATGTAGGGGGCCCAAACAGGAATAAAATCCGGCAATAATCAGTCACTGATTACAGCTTGATAAGCATCAAATATTACATTATCATCTTTCTATGGATAATACTTGAAAACTTCGCTAATCTGGACAGTCGGAATCATTTTTTTCTCGGTTCAGGCCTCTGCGTCTGCAAGAAGTGCAACGGTGTCACCATCCACGGCAAGAATCTCGTGGACACCTACGCCTACCTGCTGCAAGAAGACGTACTCACAGACAACATCGGCCACTGCCTGCAACATCCCGCTTCCAAGGACTTCGTATCTCCGAGACTCTTGCCGAAGGTCTTCAGAATGCGCGAGGGGCTTGCGCTGACCGTTGGTGAGTACTGCCCTCGTCTTGCTCTTCTCCCATCTTATCGTAACATTAAAATCAATTAATTTCAGATGACAAGGCGGCACAAGAGCGCCTCATACAGGAGTTGGACGTGATCTGGGAGAAGATCCCCAAGGACACAAACAAGCGCGGCGTCAACATCTGCGAGTTCTACCAGAAGATCTACCAGTTCGCGGAGAAGCGTCCTCGCTGCGTACCCGGAAACGCGCTGATCCGCGCGTACGAGCTGGTGAAGCGGACCAGTTTCGACCCTCGAGTGAGTTTACACCGCATTCCTATCTCCATTTTGTGCTGACTTTATTCGTTCAGATGATCGAGAAGTTCGTCGAGATCGAGCGGCAGCTGCCTCTTGCCTTTGTCTACGGACAGCGCGTCGCCGGCAAGAGGCAGCTCATGGTATACCGTAACCGGAACGGTTACGGTTACCCGCTCTGGTTCGGGGTCGTGCACGACAAGGAGGTTGAGAAGAGCGACCCCGAACTGGTGCGCCTGTGGGTGCGCCAGCCCGGCGACGATGCCCGCCCGTCCGACACTAGCCTCCATCGCAAGATTTTCTGTCCCCGCAAGTAGTGTTCCCCTCATTCGTTCTGTGCTCCTTTGTTTGGTACCATTGTTTGTGCTTGTATCATATATGCTGTACATAATAAATATATTCGAACTGTTCCCATGCCTTTAGGCTTACTCATGAACCAGTATACGAAGCATCGAGTTTAGCATGGAGTTAGGCTAAGGGCAGAGAGAGAAAGAGAAAGAGAAAGAGAGAGAGAGAGAGAGAGAGAGAGAGAGAGAGAGAGGGAGTCCAATAACAGCAGATAACCTTTAGGCTTGATCGAGAAGACCAACTTATCATCTTACATCTGTCAAATGTAGCCAAGATTTGCAGGACTCTCTATACTTCAAGTAGGGGTGCATGATCCATCGCCACTCAGGACCCACTTCATTCAATCAAATTGTTCGTGTATCGCCTTCATTTCCACTCCACAACACTCTAAAACTACCAGTTTTCCAGGCGCTAACGCGCCTTTCGAAATCATCCATTTTGAAGATACCTCAATACGTGCCAGGATTAAGCCCGACTTCGCATACGCGTATCTCTTCGCGCGCGGACTCAAAAAATCCAGCTCCAAAACACATCTGTAGACCCACCCAAAGTACCCCCATTCACACCCTAACAACTCCCATACAACCTCCGGATAGCTAATTAGCATAAATACAAAGTCAGAATCTATGAACCTGGTATAGACCGTGGTTGGTAGCTTATACCACCCTGGGCTATACGCTTATACCACCCCTGGGTGGCATAAGCTTTTCAGGTCATAACTTCTTTCAAAATTGACTCTCACAATTCTAGTTTAGCGGGTTCGAAAGCTCATCTCGCCGGCTTTCTAACGGACTATTAACATCTATACTTTACTTTACTAGTTAATCCGTTATCGGCCATTGAAATTTTGAAAATTTCAATCCAAAGGGGGGAACCTTAGGATCGAAATTTTTTTTTGTCTCGAATCCACTTCAAAGTAATTTCTAAAATCTTCTAAATATTCAATGATACCAAAAAAGTATAGAAATCCCCATCTCAACACTCCATTCTAAGCCAATAATTCAGAGACCGCTCGTGGTGAATCCGTAAATTCATATCCAAAGGGGGGACCCTTAGGATCGAAATTTTTTTGTCCCGAATCTACTTCAAAGTGACTTCTAAGATCTTTTAAATAGACAATAATAACAAAAAAGTGTAAAAAACCCCACATCAACACTCCATTCTGAGCCGATAATTCAGAGACCGCTCTAGGTGCCTCCGTACCCAACGATTCGGCGGGGTGAGACCCTTATACCACCCCTGGGTGGCATAAGCCTTATACCACCCAGGGCTGGCATAAGCCTTATACCACCTTGGCATAAACCCTTATACCACCCTGGCATGAACCCTTATACCACCTCTGGGTGGTATAACCCGTATACCACCTGTGGCTGGCATAAGCCTTATACCACTCTGGCATAAGCCTCGTCACCTCTCACTCAGCGCACGCAGCCGCATGCCGCTCGATGCCCTTTCGAGCTCTCGGGCGTGTCGTTTGACATAGATATTCTCTCTCTCTCTCTCTCTCTCACTCGCTCTCTCTCTCTCTCTATCCGTTTGAATACATGGTCTTTTGCGTTCAGTCTCTTTGTATAATAGTAGTTTTTTGCAGACACAATATCAAAATAACATTTAAAAAACCGCATGTAGTGAGACCGAGACCATAACAACATGAGCGGAATAGACGGGGTTTGTATGAGAAAGAAGGCGTTTCGCCGCTTTCGTTGTCGTCGTCTGAATAAACGCTGCCCTCGCCTCGTGACTTCTCGTTTTCGTGTCCTCTTTGTATATGCTTTTTGAGCTTTCCCTCCTCTCATCGCCTCGTCGTGCGCGGAATGTAGCCTCCTATTGACGGCTATATATTTGAACTCGCGCGCGAAAAGACTGTTGGGAGAGGAGAGACGCAGACGGCTAGCGCGCCGCTTTTTCGTGCAGTTTAGTCGTCGTTCTCGTCCTCGTCTCCGATCCGGTCCACCTCGTCCTTTACGGCACATTCGTAGAAGTGAGCATCACTCTCTTGACCGTGCTAGTGCACGTCTGGCACATCAAGAGAGTAAGCGCAACGCGGCCCTCCGCATCCTCGTCTTTCGCCGCCACGTTCCTGCTCGCCCTGGCGCTGCCCCCGCATAGCCTCGCGAACACGAACGAGCCGGTCGTCACAATGTTGCTTCCCTCAATCGCCGCATGGCTCCACAAACTCAAACGCTGCGCGATTCATGGCCTGAAAATTATCAAATATGATACATGGTTGCGTGAAAAATATATATGTTTGAACGCTGGACGACTTGCTGGCTGTTCACACGAGGTGCAAAACGATGTCATGTTTTTTTTTGTTATAATTAGTGAACACTCGAACGTTGCTTATATACAACACAAACATACGCATGATGAGAGAGTGAAAAAGAATAAGAGAGTGCAAATAGGATAAGGGGCGGGAAATAGGAATGAATTGCTTGAATGAATAATCACTCACGGTCTCGCTCTTCTTCTTCTTGTTCTTTTCCCTCGTATTCCCGGTCCCGGTGTCGGCAGCGCGCTTCATGACAGAGTGTAGTGGAATATGAACTGGAAGAAAATAGTTGCTGTAATATGAATACATAAAATGTACAATAGTATTTAAACGAAGATCAAACGGAAAATGAAAGACGGTGTGCTGTGAAAAGGCAGACTGCCAAAATGAAGAGAGATACGACTTGCAGAAGCCAGGCTCTCTCTCTCTCTCTCTCTCTCTCTCTCTCTCTCTCTCTCTCTGATTTGCATACTGCCTTCTCATGCGATTCAGGCTGAGTTTTTATCATGGTAATGGACTCAGTCTTTATCATGGTAATGGACATACTTTATCATGGTAATGGAATCAGACTACAGTGAGATAGTTGGTGTGCTCATCCGACTGATTACCGTACTCCTTCCCCTCCTCCCCTCCTCCTCCGGCTCCTCGTCAATGGCCTGCTGACAAAAGTGGTAGACGCGCTTTATATTTTTTGAACTATGGAGAATGGAGAATGATCGAGGTGAACGATTGAGAAATCACAAATAGATACTAGGTTATGAGTCAGCCGGGCCTAGTTTCTCACCGTTTAGGTTTGTCGAAGTGATATGAAAATAATGGCTGGTATAAGCAGTATCAGTCCAGAATAGGTGGAATAGTAATGAGATTAAATGAAACAATGGCAGTGTCAGAGAGCATTTCACTCTCACTCGCAAGCAGACGGAATGTGGTGGCTGGGAAAAGGAAAGGGCATCCTTTGTGACCGCCGTTTGGGTGCGAAAAGCCAATGACGAGTCAAAGCGAACAATTATAGGAACCAGAAAACGAACCAGATTGTGAATAATGATCTTGTCGTTGTGAGAAAATACAACACTATAAATACATAGAAAATACAACAACACCAAACACTTCTAACAAATCGATGTTAGACAACAACAAAAACTCTCAAAATTAGATTCGCAAAATTGAGTGGCATGAGCTGCGACGAGGGAAATTGCTTAGCAAGGTTTGTGTACGACATGAACTTCTTGCAGAAAAACTGAAAATTGTAAAACAATTGATTGCCTGGGTGTATTCGATCAAACTGGTCGATGTGAACTATCCACTTACATCAAACTCTCTGCATGATAGGTTTGGATGACAAGCGGCGAGGGTCGAGGCCGTGTTGATATACTTTGACTTTGTGTGGCTGCTACGAGCGAGATTGGTGGTGATAGAGTAAATAGAGAATAACTGAGTCTAAAAGAAAATACGAGACTCATTCTGTATGAAATGGTCTATGTACTTTTTCCAAATGTTGAACTCCTTCGGCCGGTTCAACCATACTTAGACGACAAATTCGAATCTGTGACTGACTTAGCAGTGTCAGAAATGTTCCTGAAACATCACAGCTGCAGCCAAATGTTCAACAAGAATACGTACTTGGCAAGATTGTGCTCGATTTTCGCCATTGTTCTGACGTTTTTTTTTTTTGAAACGCCTCGTTTATGCGATCGGGGGATGGGGTAGCACCACATCAGTCCGACCACGGTAGCTTCGCTGCAACAAAACCTACGAGTCACTAGATGAATCACTCTTTGCACAGTGGTAAGAATGAATGATATTCATAATGATAATCAAGTGGAGAAACATTGTGCTCTTTTTGACACTTCACTAATTTCTCTACTATTTTCAATGTCTTGACTATATCCACTAATAAGAGCCTTACAACATGAAATAACTGTGCGCAAGAAAGTTTACCTAATAGGCAAAGTACCGTAATTGAATGAAATGAGACAAAGAGAAAAAAACGTTTTCGTTTCGCTAAGCTTGGTGTATTGAAGGGAAACTCACGCAGGAAAGCCGAGGTTCGTGAGGCGAGCTTGGAAGTTCCGAAGGAGCAGCCAGCGTCTCCAGCAGATGCGCGAGCTCCTTGCCAGACGTTCTTGCCGCAGTACACTCGAGTACAAGGTCGCCCCATCCATCTAAGGAAACTGCAAACCAGAAATTTGCTGATAGAAGAGAGAGAGAGAGAGAGAGAGAGAGAGAGAGAGGGGACACACGTTCAGATGATCTTTTCCTGTTTTCAGACTGTTGACTGTTCAGCGACTGGTCGAACTAAATCAGATTAATAAAATGTTTTTGCTATTCACTCGTGTACCTTCTTTTTTTCTAAAATGTGCTGGCGAGCGTTGTCGTACGTCACCATGAACAGGCGCTTGCCAGCCGACTTGGCTGAAAAAATAGATAAAATGACAAATCAAAACTATGCCGGTTCGATTCCTGCCACGTGGAAACAGTTTTGCCAAGTTCTCAAAATTAAATGCAAGAAAATCAAATCAAAATCAACATTATCGATATTTACTATCTCATTATGTCATGTTTTTTCATCAAATTTACCATTACGGTCGAATCGTTGGATCATTTAAAACATGCATTGATCGCGAATCGGTGGATTACCGAACCAATCTCGAACGCACGAGTTTCGTTGACTGATTGTCCGTTGTTCGCGCGAATGTTCTAATGAAATCCGATCTTACGACGGGCGTTCATTTCTCGTAAATACACACATTATCTTGCCACACGCACACAACCATGACTATGTACATACTTCAACCACAAGTGTTCATGAGTCTATACTGTTTAACACGACACTCACAATGAGGATGTCGATTGTGTCTCCGCTTCATCCCACAGGTTGACTCCCAGCTTCAGTTTCTTCACTTCCTTCTTCACGCGCTGAAACGGATACGTGGCCCAGTCGACCTCCCGTCTCATACCTCGGCGGATGTTGACGGCGAAATTCTGGTCGATGACGTCGATGAGGGCGGCGTCTTAGTCGAAGGCGAACCGGCTATCTCAGTCTTCACTGTCGTGTCCGAAGCAGTCTTCTCTGCTACCGGAAACTGAAACACAAGCTGTCGAGCAAAAGTGGGAGAGAGAGAGAGAGAGAGAGAGAGAGAGAGAGAGAGAGAGAGAGAGAGAGAGACGTACCAGTGCAGGGCCGCTCCAGCCTAGGATGATGTGTATGTCGAGGTCTTCGATGACCATTTCTTGTCCTGCCGCCGCAGCATCGGAGAAGGGATCGAGAAATGACACACACGAGAAAACGAAACGAGTAGTGGCCGACAAACATATGCAAATCTATGGGATGAGAAATGATATTTGATCGGCGTTTGTTTTTTCCTTCTCACGCACGATAAATATGTACAAGAAAAAAACTTATCTGTGATGCTTAGAACTGTTCATGCATGGGGATTCCATCTTGGCCACGTCCGACAGATCCCCCATTTCTCTCTACCGAGACTGGGTTTTCTCTTTCTTGCTCCATCACTCTCTCTCTCTATCTTTCTTTCTCTCTCTCTCGCTCTCTTTCTATCTCTTTCTCTCTCTCTCTCTCTCTCTCTTTTTCTCTCTCGCTCTCTTTCTCTCTCTTTCTCTCTCTCTCCCTTTCTGTAACAAGACTGGGATTCAAAAACTTTTGCGAAAGTGTCACGCATGTAGGGGGCCCAAACAGGAATAAAATAGTCCGGCAATAATCAGTCACTGATTACAGCTTGATAAGCATCAAATATTACATTATCATCTTTCTATGGATAATACTTGAAAACTTCGCTAATCTAAAAGTGATGTTATTATTTAAAAAAAATAATTGATGCTTATATTTTATAGTGTGAGTCAAAAAACAAAAATGAACATGTTCCAAATGCCTCATGTTCCATGCCTCTACTTTTAGAGCTAGTGTTCGCTTATTCAAATTGAGCTGGCCTAAAAATAATTTGCTGTGATTGCATTGTTGTTGTTTCGCTGTAGTTTATGTTGTTTTGTTGTTGTTTCTATAAATGTTCTGTGTCACAGAAAATGGGTAAGCACAAGAGGAGCCTTCGCAGCAGGAGCTCTTCTTCGTCGTCGTCTCGATCGCGGTCTCCAACGCGCTCTTGTCGAAGGGGCGAACAGGAGGTATGAATTATTTGTTTGATATTGATAATTACGGATGAAGTATGATATAATGTTCATGCAGGTCGCTGGTGAGGTTGCTCGTCTGCAGGGACTTCTCGCACAGACTCAAGCCCAGCTAAAACAGGTAGACATGTTTGAGACCTTTTCATTAAAGAAGAACTCCGGGAAAAAAGTCATTGGCCCAAAACATTAGCGCGCCCGGAACCAGCTTTTGGTGGGAAACCGCGAGTACGGCAGCGGTGGGCAGCGGAGTGAGGTTCCGCCCTCGTCCAATTGGGCTATTT
>CAWZYM010000339.1:300000-312500 GCA_963966185.1 Rhabditoides inermis | reverse complement strand
AGTGAGGTAAACTACACGACGAAAACATAACAGTGAGTTTTTATACAAAAAAATCATATTCCACCACTACCTTTGATTGTCAAATATATTCTCACTGTATGCCCACGAAATCAACCTACTAATTTCACAGTTGTGCTCAGCCTCTCGGTTCGGATAGTTGCACAGTGGAGAGTGGCGCGCGCACTGACCGCTCCGCAAGCACGCGACGCGCCAGCTCCACTGCGAATTACCAGCAAGCGCTAATTTCGCGATAATTTTGTTCATTGAAATCGCTATGCGCCCATTCACTCGCAAAGCGGCCTGTGCGCGCGCCGCTCTGTCTGTGGGGCGCGCTGTGAAACTATCCGAGCCGTGCTCTGGATACATCTTTGAAGCTCTTACATACTTGGAACAGTTGGCATAGAACCTACGTGAATGGCCTATAGAGTGGCGCGGACATACTGCCAGTGTACGCAGCCGAGTAGTTCCAGAATATGAACATCAGGGGAAATACGTAGAACGGAACGGAGAGTCTGGGAAACATGTTGAATTCATGGAAACGATGAAGAAAGGAGGCGAGAGAGAAAGAAGGGGGAAGAGAGAGAGAGAGAGAGAGAGAGAGAGAGAGAGAGAGAGATGAAGTCACCGTTTATAGTTGCGTACCCTCCAGAAAGCTTTCATGTTGTATAGATCGACCGCGGTAGATTGAACAAAACAAAAGACTAAAATTAATATTGTTGTGATTGCATCGAAAACTGAACCCTAACAATTAAAAATAATCGATCAATTTTGAAATTCATCATGAACAATAAGTGTCAGTCGCTGAATTTAAAACCTGCGTGTACATGTGTTTTGTAACCGTGATAAAAAAAATGACATTAGAAATCGATATATCGATCGACTCACCCGTTCGATACTGCTTTTCTCTTCGTATACACGGCTGTAGGACATAGATCAGGGATTCTCCGCAAAACACGAGAAAATAGAGGAGGATGGCGTAAATATAGAACCTCGACTGAAATCGTTGTGGTTTATTCGAAACTCGAGGGCCCATTCTTTTTTAAGTTTGTTTATCAGCAGATTTAATTTATACAACCGTCGACCTAGCCAATAATGGGACTGACCTAAGGCTCTCGAGTACAAGTCGCTAGCTGCTCACAAGGAGTTCTTCGATGAATGCAATGAATTTGGAACAGATGATGTCACAGACTTATGACTAGAGGCTCACGAAAGTTGTGAGGGTGGTCGTCACTCCACCGTGACTATCGGTACATCATTGGCCGCTGAGAGGATTGAACCCGGGACCTTCCGCTTGATAGCTGCGCGCACATCCACTGCGCTAGCCACCCCCCTGTTCTCTGCTGCCCGCTCATTGGCCTTTTTGCGACAGCACGTGGGCGCGAGAGAGAGAGAGAGAGAAAGAGAGAGAGAGAGAGAGAGAGAGAAAGAGAGAGAGAGAGAGCATACGATAAGAAGAGAGCGCAGCATGGCGGGAGTTAAAAAGTACGCGTTGCGTCTTCCAACTTGTATTTTCATAACCAAACCGAAACGCGTGAGTTAATAATTTGATGTGTAGTCTCTTCAAAACAGGTCTTTAGAACGCATTCGAAAATGCGCTACAGGTAAAGTGTAAAAGATGTGATCCCGTGCGGGAAATGATTGACTCTATTTCAGTATTCAATTTACAAAGCTCAACTATCCCTGTTGAATACAAAGAAACACCTACATCATAGACGATATATCCTCGTATATCGGTTGCCGTCTGCACGATTCGCCGGCGGTAGAAAGACTCCTCGAAAGAATCTCGTCGATAACTGTTTCAAATACGATCATGTTTAACTACATTCATGTGTTCATGTGACAGTCATAATGTTTTGTCGTGGTATAGGGAATTGGTATTGATTGATTGTGCTCAGGGTTACTGGATCTCCGTGACCATACCTGTTCTGTGTAGGCCCGCCGCTCATATACGAGAATTTCAAAAAAAAAGTTAATGACTGTTTACCGTATCGTACGTACCGTGCGTGGGTGTGAATGCCTTCAATCGATCTGGCCTCAGCGTGTATTCTTCCATCGTGCCGATGGTGGTTCCGTTTTGCACCTGTCATGGGAAGTCATAACTAATAAATAAATAAATTAATTTATTGCAGATTGATATCCGCGTCACACAAAAAAATCGGTTTGGAACAAAACCGAAAGCATATCTCAGTTAGCATTCATAGTACACATTAAAATTTGGATTTATAAAAATATCGAAAGCATTTCTTAGTTAGCACTCTATATTATACATCACAATTTGGAATTATAAAAAAAATATCGAAAGCATATCTTAGTTTACACTCTATATTATACATTAAAATTCGGAATTAGTTTGGTTCGAATCTGAGGCTGTGGCTATAATAACGAAACTCTGCGTGAAAAGTGTTTCTTTTTCCCGAAAACTTCATATTACCATTCCCAGCAAGCCATTCCACATCCCTGTTTTAGCATCCAACCAGCCTCCTGCAATCGATACATTATGCAATAAAATAAAGTTACTATGCTTATTTATGATACAGTTACAATAATGTAGACATATACATTATCAAAGATGCAAAAACACCTTCATGGTCACATTAAAAGTATATGAAATGGCAAAAAATTACCCCAATCTTTGCCTTGTACGAATTCCAGCTTGCGATTCAATTGTTCTGCCAGCATACGCCATATCTCGACGTTAAAACCGTAAAATTTACCAGTGAATCTAAAATATAAATGAATTCTTTAAAATCAGTTCAGTTATCATAAATTTTCGTAGGCTATGGCGTATGGAAACATTCATATGTACGAAGCATAAAGTGAATGTGGCAATATTACAAACAAAAAAACCACACCTGTTTCTATAAATAGTGGGATAGAGATCAGATGAAACGTATCCAATGCGAAAAGGGGTTGCGTCAGACATTAAATGAACATCCGAACCTTGGGCATGTCCACCCTCTCTCTCTCTCTCTCTCTCTCTCTCTCCCTCTCTCTCTCCCTCCCTCCCTCCCTCCCTCCCTCCCTCCCTCCCTCCCTCCCTCCCTCCCTCCGTCTCTCTCTCAGTCTCTCTATACTACGCGTTGAGTGCACAATGAAATCCGACCTTGCGTGGTCTATTAAAGGGTATGATTCAACTTCAGCAGAGGTGGGTTTTGTGTGCTAAATATCGGAAATTAATAAGGACCTCAAAAGCTAGAGAGAAAGAGCAAACAGCAAATTGAAGTAGATCAGAGAACGGATCATAGTTGCTTTCTAGAAAAAAAACTGATATCTTGTACTGAACGTTTCAATTGAGCCTTCAACACTTGCAATAAAAATGTATATACTATCATCGTCGTTTTTCCCGTATTTATTGCTTATCCGGTGGTGCATTAGCTGAGCTACGAATGCCATACATTCATATATACATACTTTCTTCAAAGTTAGAGAGCTCATATTTGGATATGATGAAGTATATACAGAGAAGGGGTGTCTCAAAAAGTTTAGAGCCATAATGCGTCTATTGACATTCCTGACATTGACAGTCCGTCAAAAACAATGTACCCTGATTTCTATGAAATCAGCGCGCGAATCACGTACTCTATATACTCTGCGCCAGGGCGATAGTTTCCGATCTACCTCGCTTGCAGTTCGAAATACGGTGCCATAACCGTCTGCCTCTCTTGTTTTGCGCGCTATTGCCGAAAGCTGACTCTCCGTCTTCCTCTGATCTACCCCACCGCGCGCAACTTATTGCGAGCACAGAACTGTAGATGCGTCGAAATGATGTGTGAAAATGTGCAGCGAGATGGCTGTCGTACCATGAATCGGGGAAGGCACCCTATACACTTTGTCATTCCTCCTCTGCGCGATGCCAGCGCCGGCGGGGCCTCCCGCGAGAGCGCCCATATCGGAGACCATTAAGGTACTCTCTCTCCTGTCCCCCCTTTCTCCATACCCCCTCTCTCTATCTCTTTCTCTCTCGACCATCCCTTTTCCAGGATCCTCTTCTCCCTCCGACGACCACTGGCTGGGCCGCCTGGGCAGCCCAGTCCGAGCCCACCCAGCCCAACAGCCCCGCGGCCCAGTCGCCCGCCCAAACCGCGCCACTTCCGCAGAAGGTCGACAATGTCAAGGTACCGTATACCTTACTGGAGAGTACTGTACCCTACCGTATACCTTATACAGCGTCGCGAGGACAGCCTTGCTTCGCCGGAACTCCAGCCGCGCTATTCGTTTGCCGGCAAGTACGAGCCGTTCAAGGAGGCGGGTGAGTGTAAACAAGTAAACAAGTAAACAAGTAAACAAGTAAACAACATCAGCCGATCGCTCGCGCGTTTCTCTCGGAGACTTCGGGATGACTTTACTGCAGGGGCAGACTGGCCAGCCCCGACCCGACTACCACGGAATGCGCAAGGATGCGTTTGTGAGTACTGTAGGGTACTGTAGCTACCGTATACTGTACATACTTAATGTTATTTGGATACTGTATGTACAGTAACCCGTGTATGTCTAGATGAAGTTGCGTTACACTGGCGATCGCGAGTGCAACGCATGCATCTCACCGCTACACGCACTCGAGGGTAAGTTTCATGAGACATGAGACTCACGAGATACGTTGCAATTCAAAAAAATGCGTTTCACACGTTTAAAAAAAAAACGTTTCGCTCCGTGCTTTTCGCATCTTATTGCAAAAAAGGATCGTCAAAGTTCTTTCAGGCATTTCAGTGTTTCACTGTGTTTGTGAAAGCTCTAAAATTCTAGGAATGTCCCTTCTGCTCACGTGTGCAGATCGCAAGACAGCACAACAACTGGGCGACATGGTCAAGGATGGTGGGGGCGTGGCCTGCGTGGGCGGGGCTTAATCGGGCGTGTTCTTGCAGTGCTCTCGTCTCACATCGAAATCTCTGCGAACCCTGCCGACATGCACAATCTCCACGGTCTCATAGTGGATATGGGCAAGGATGCGAGGGAGTTCTTCCACTCGGGTACGGTACCTCGAATTGCAGTACGGGGCACTGTACCTACCGTATACTTTAGCCACCCGCGTCTATATTGACCACGTGCCGGGAATGACTGCAAGGAAGGAGGTGCTGGAGCAGGCCGAGCTATACAATTACAACAAAGGGGTACGGTAGATGAGGGTACTGTAACAACTGGGTTACTGTATCTACCGTATTCCAGAAGACGGGCGCGATCCGTACGGTGGCGTTTGCGACGGATCCAGTGGGCACGGCGACAGTTGCCAAGATCAACCACGACATTGCGGTGGATTCTGGAAACCTTCTTTTCATTTGTGTGTTCTTCAGAGCTCGACCAACAACGCTCTGCGTTACTGTGTCCGGAACGACAATGCGCCAAATCACAATGCACAGGTGAGAACATCTCTCTCTCTCTCTCTCTCTCTCTCTCTCTCTCAGTCTCTTTTTCCCTCTCTTCCTGTTTCTCTCTCTCTCTCCCTCTCTCTCTCTCTCTCTCTCTCTCTCTCTCTCCCTCCCTCTCATCCCTCCCTATTCAGTGTGTGGTTGTGTCAGCTGCCGAGTGGACTTTTCACTGGAACAAGAAACCGACCGATGCCAAGAAGTGAATTGTGTTTTTGTTGTGGAAACTTGAGACAACTTTACTTTATAGATTCTTCTACGATACGAAGAAGGGCGCGGGAAACGCGCTTTGCAAGAGTGTGGTGAGTAAACGTCGAGTAAACAAACATGTAAACAAGGCAACAAGATCAGGTCGACGCGTGGGAGACTGGTCCGGATGCGTACCGATACCACAAGACTGGCGAGTATGAGCTGATCGAACTGGATTCGCACTACAAGGACATGAAGTTGTACCTCTACAAGGTTTCTTTCTCTCTTTCCCCCCTATCTCTCTCTATCTCTCTCTATTTGCATCGTTCTCTTCAGAGTGTTCGTTCTTCCGATCTCTCTTATCGCGAGTTTCTTGGTGCCATCGACTCTCTGCCTCTCGAGAAGAAGAAAATCGCATCGGTACACCTTACAGTATCTAAATTCAAACTACAGTACACCTACCGTCTTGTAGCTCTGCTTCCCTCGCTTTGCTCACACTCTGCCCGCCGCTCTCTCCTCTACCCTCAACGCAAAGGGAGACTATGCTGTGCCGCGGCTGTTCGATCATGAGAAGGTTGTTTGTTTGTTTACTTGTTTACTGGTTTGTTTACTTTATAGTCCGAACTGACCGCTCTCTACTCTGGCGGCTCAATGTACTCTCCCTCTCTCGCCACGCTCTGGGAACACTACCACAAAGTCAAGTTTTCGGTGAGTGACGCTGTTGACGTCAGAGAATGAGTTGACGTCATTCCTAGATGACGTGCGATCTTCCGACGCGGAACTTCCATCGCGGAAAGACTGTGGATCCCGTCCAGCTTCACTTTGATGGACCTGTCTACCATGTGGTCAGTGAAGACTATTTGATGATAATGGTGTTGTAGTCAGATTCGAATCGCATCATTATACAGAACTCGTAGATCTAACTTCTAGGGCGTAAAGTCTGGCGAGAGAGATAGAGAGAGAGAGAGAGAGAGAGAGAGAGAGAGAGAGAGCGAGAGAGAGAGAGAGAAGAGATGCAGGAGGCACTCGTTTCTCTTTTCACTTGTCTCCACTTGAAAGTATTATAATTTTCGCCACTGTGCAAATACCTTGCAGCGTCCTGGTGTACGACGGCGCGCGCATGGCGGAGGCGACGCTGAGGTAGGTATACGGTAGTACCGTACTCTACAGTATCTTACAGTACCCCATTTTAGCCTCGTCAGTACGGTGGCGGCGGGGAGAGTCAGCAGGATCCGTTCGTTCGAGAGAAGGAGCTGGCCACTCAGAGAATGGAGGTCACTCCGGAGGCGAGGGACGAGAAGGAACCAGTCAAGGAACCAGCCAAGAATACGAAACCAGTCAAAGAGAACAAGGAAAAGAACGAGCCAGCCAAGAAGACGGAACCATCTCTGGATGAGAAGGAGAAGAAAACGGAACCAGCCAAACCAGTCGCACCAGTGAAGAAGGAACCAATGAAAGAGGCAAAGAGGGAGGTGCTCACCAATCCACTGAACACATTGCTCCAGAACGCTCTTGTAAAGACGCAGAGTGAATCGAAGAAGAAGGAACCAGTCAAGGAACCAAAGGAACTAGTCAAGGGACCAAAAGAACCAGTCAAGGGACTAAAGGAACCAGTGAAGACGGAGAAGAGGAAGTCAGACAAAGACAGAAAATCGCCGGATACCAAATCTGACAAGTCAAAAGAGGGGAGGAAGAAGAGGACGCCACGGACAGAGGACACCAGGAGAGGTGGGCGACCTCTCTCTTTCTCTCTCTCTCTCTCTCTCTTATGATATGATATGATGATAAGGCTATCTGAGATTCTTCAGACCTTCAATCGGTGGACGATCTGGTGATTGAGGCGAGGATGAAGACGAGTGAGCCTCAACTGGCGAGAAAAGCGATTGAGCTGAACTTCAGTCCCACACAGCTGAACAGCCCGGCCACTGGGAGGTAGACATCTTTCTCTCCCCCCCCCTCTCTCTCTCACCCTCTCTCCCTCTAGGAAGCACGCCACCACCCAGCCACCCACAGCCATGGAACCACAGCAGCCGCCCGCGATCCGTTCCCGCAGGAATGTGAGTACTGTACTGCTACTGTACATACAGTACCCCGGTGCCATTCCAGCGCCCCGCCAACTCGCCCGATCAGCTGCTGCTCGTGTCGAGTGAGTGGATTGCAAACTCAAAACGAATCAAATTCTCTCATATCAGAAACAATGAAATTGTGAATGCGAATAGCTGAAAATCAGTTATTCCAGAAGTCGCCTCGCCCACGCAACTGCACCACGCGTATCCGGAAAAGCCGCGACTGCTCTACAGGTGAGAGAGAGAGAGAGAGAGAGAGAGAGCGGATCAATGTTGCTGGTAAATCATGAGATCGGGAGATCAAGTAGACCTTCCATCTTGCAGAGAAGAAGATGTGTCCGACCCACCGGAGGGCTTCGATCTGAATGCAGCTTTCCAGCCGACCGAGGGAGTGACAGGTATCGATCGATTATCGATCAGTTGAATGACTATCGATTAGATATGTCTGCCGAAGTCTCGTTTGACACCCCTTTTCTCTTCATGCTGACTCGCAAGCTGCCCACTGGACAAACGATTCCTGCGTGTATTGGACGATTCGTGAGTCGCTTACTTGTTTACATAGTAGTTTACTTATTCCCAAAGTTGTTTACTTGCTTGTTTTCAGACCAACATCGAGTTCCAGCACATCTATCGTCTGGATGATCCGTCGCGAGAAGCCTCCAAGAAGGGCAACCCTGTCTGATCTCCTCCACTCTTATCACTTAGCAGATTACATTTCACTTACGACTTACAACTTGTTTTAGTACAAAACACCTATTACGAAATGATTGAATTGTATAGAGCATTAAAAATATATGTTACGAACGCATTGCACTTGGTGTTCACATCTCTATTTCACTGATTCTCTCAATGACCACGTACGTTACATACAGTGGCGGCCAAAAAGGTATCACCTTTTACATAGTTGTAACGGTCTCGCTTTTCAAGAGTGGTGCACAGCGAACTTTTTGATGGCATATTTGTCTTGCATTTTTGCATACTGGTTCAATTAAAAAAAACGCTCTTTTGTTCAAAATTCGCGCTAAAAAATCGTCGTGTGTTCTCGTGCACCAGATAGTGTGAGTTCGCAATATAATGTTTTGCACTAAACAGCTGTTTCTTGAGTTTCAACCAATTTTTCTTTTTTTTTCTTTTTTCAACGTTTATTGATGGGTTTTTTTTCTAATTAGTGATGTCATTACCATTGTATTACATTACTGTTATCATATCATACTTGTTATCAGTGATGGCGGGTCGCAGCGTGGACGCCTCTCGCGCAGAGGCGGGCTGTGGCGGCGACGCGCCAACCACGTCCAGCAGCGACGACGATCCGACCACAGTGGAACTGTGAGTTGGCATGCTCACACTGTGATGGAAATTTCATATCACTCGTTTTATGTTTGCTCGGTTTTCAAATCTCACAACACCATGTGTCCATAACATTTATCATAATCTTGCCACGAATGTTTGCTCGCTTTTCTTGAACACCATATGGGAGAAGAGATGAGAGATGATGTGGAAGGGCGCGGAGAGTAGATCGAACAAGTCACTCGTTCTCGACAGGATCATTCAACTTCATCTCCATCCTCAACAACTTCATCCATATCAACCACGTGTTTCAGTGACGCGGCGGTGGTGCAGGCGGTCGAGTCTCACCTGTGGGTCGGGCTGGCCGAGTGGCAGTGCCCCGTCGTCTTCCACGAGGTGCGTCGTTGTACCGTACAGACTACAGTATTCGTATTCCACATACCGTATACCCGTATACCGTACCCCTGCAGGGCTACGACGTGCACTTGTTCGGCGTGGAGCGCTTCCACCCGTTCGACGCCTCCAAATGGGGCCGCGTCTACGCCATACTCTGCGGTAGGTCAATGTTTGTTTGTTTGTTTGTTTGTTTGTTTGTTTGGTCAATGTTTTTTTTCAAGGTCAATGTTTGTTCGTTCGTTTGTCTGTTTCCATCAAAGTGTTGTCAGTCTCTTCGAAACGCCTTCGAAACTCGACCAAACAGCGTGTTTCGAAGGCGTTTCAAAGGGGCTGTTTCGTAGACACTGACCACACCTCTAACATTGTGTCGAGAATTGTGTCGAAACTAAATTTAGTTGTATGTCTAGCCGACATTGTCCAAACTCATTGTTTGTTGTTGTCGTTGTTTTGTGACGTAGTTGTGCACGCACCTGTTCAGACTGGAGTCTCGTCTCCGACCGCTCCACTGTACGCCCCGTCTCCGCGTCCAGAAAGTGGGTGGCTTAGGTTTACGTTGTTGTTTATCAGCCTGATTACGACATGTACATACAATGGTAGCATGATGGGTTATCTGGAAGCACACACAATCCTACAGTGGGGTATTGGGGCTCCTTGGCTGGAACAGTGCGGCGCGAGTCCAGACTGTTCATGGTAGATGAGCGTGAACATCGCGAAGTGACCAGTTCCGGATGCGGCTTAGATTTACGAATGCCTTCAATGTTCTTGTGTGTTCTTTTTGTGGGGGAAGAGGGGAGCACAGCGAGAGCATTTAGTAGGGAATGGATAGTAGATAATAGATAATAGAATAGTAGATAATAGATAGTAGGGAATGGATAAATCATGAAAGCATCGATGTTGACTGGACGAGGGCGGTGCCCTGATTACTCTTGGTAGATGGTGTGTCAACATTACGAAGGATGTTCATCTCTCTGCAAGACATCTGCAAGACACGATATCGAATAATCAAATCGAATGTTTATTCGGAATCGCAAACATGATCATGCCATGTACAAAAACGAAATCGTTCATAAGAACCTAAGATGATCTGGTCTGGATACTGGATACCGTATATCGTACATTCGTACCATTACCGTATGCCTTATTTCAGAGACCTGTTGGTGGCGCACAGCGAGAAGTACCTCAATAGCATCCGCTACTCGTGCAAGATCGCGCAGGTATCGATTGATTATTCGATTCTATCGATTCATTCACTCGCTCAGATCTTCGAGATGCCCTACGTGTGCATGATCCCTTACTGCCTGCTCGATCGCATGGTGCTCAAAGCGATGCGGTGGGTTACTGTACCTATTACCGTATTATCCCGTATTATATTACCGTATTATATTACCGTATCGTACCGTATTATATGTTTATTCATGGTGCATGTGGGGGGGGGTGCACAGAGAGAAATACAACTTGACGAAAAGAGAGTGTAAGCAGCTCTTGTCGACGTTGACAGGCCCCCGTCGACACAACCACGCTTTCCAGAGATCAGTATTTAAACGTGATCTATGCGGAAAGGCGAAGTCTCGCCATTCGATATGGGACAGAGGAGAGTGAGGGAAACGGACCAGGTTATGCCGTTTGCCACCACATCTCACTGAGTGAATAAAAAAAACTATTGTTCGGGTTACTGTATTCTGGATTCGTAGTGACTCGTTGCAGACTGCAGACGGGCGGCACGGTGGCGGCGTGCCGACTCGCGCTCGAGAGGAACTGGGCGATCAACATTGGTGGGTATCGATCTATCTATCAATATTCGATGTATCGATTGGTGGATTCTGGGCGGCGGATTCCACCACGCGTCTCGGCACCGCGGCGGCGGATTCTGCGTCTACGCCGACATATCGCTGGCGGTGGGTTATAATAATAATAATAATTTTTATTACCGCGTATACTATATAGATGAACACAGGACAAACACATAAATAGAGTGAATACGGCATTGGAAAAATACGTGTTACTGTAGGATCGAGTGCTGCTTCCTGCTTTCTATCTGCACAATGGCCACTGTATTATATAATCTACTCTTTCAACTGCGTCCATGTTAACACAAGATTTGCGTAAAGAAAATCTTCACGCTATTGGTGGTTACTTGAAAACATGAAAACGACATAATTGATATAATCATAATCGCCCCCGGAACCACAATAATCAACTCCTCTCCTCACTGAATCTGAATCACCTTGTGAACGTGCGTGTCAACGCTTACAGCTGACGTGTCTCTCCCTCTCTCCCTCTCCATTCCACTCTTCACAGGTTCGTCTCCTGCTCTCTCTCGCTCTCGTCAAGAAGGTGCTCATACTCGATCTCGACGCGCATCAGGTATGCATTATTGATTTGTGTTTATGATTGTTGTTGTATTTGTATGGTCAGCGCCGTCCATTGGCTTGTCGGAGTAGGAAGGAAATTGCATGAATTGATCTATACTCGGCGCCAGAGCGATAGTTTTCGATCTACCTCGCTTGCAGTTCGAAACACGGTGCCATAACCGTCTGCCTCTCTTGTTTTTGCGCGCTATTGCTGGGAACTGACTTTCCGTCTTGCTCTGATCTACCCCACCGCGCGCAACTTATTGCGAGCATAGAACTATAGTTGTTGTATTTGTATGGTCAGCGCGTGCATTGGCTTGTTGGAGTAGGAAGGAAATTGCACGAATTGATCTATGCTTGATATAACCTGTCACATCTGTCTCTGATTCTGGATGTAAATACTTTGATACTTTGATAAATAGTTGAGAATGACGAATTTTATATCATGTTATCTATCGTATAACATGTTATCTATTATATATCATGTTATCTATCGTATATCATGTTATGTCCTTTCACACATACCAATGTCGTATTCTATTTTCTTTCCTGTTTTGCAATGTCTTTGTTCATGTAACACGGCAATAAATGAACATATATGTATACATATACATACTTTAAATATACATATATGTATACATATACATATATTTATCTATGTATATTTATTGTATATACATATACAATAAATATACATATAAATATAGAATACTTTGCAGGGCAACGGTCACGAGCGCGACTTCACGGACGACCCGCGAGTGTTCATAGTGGACATGTTCAATCCATGCGTGTACCCGGATGATAGGGTGGGGAGGGGGGGGGAGAGAGAGGGAGAGAGAGAGAGAGAGAGA
>CAWZYM010000339.1:147500-297500 GCA_963966185.1 Rhabditoides inermis | reverse complement strand
CGTAAACAAACTCACCGTGACCATCTGCGTGCTTCTCTGGTAGACGTACTCGTGCGTACGCTCGTCGCAATGCGTGCGGCGGAGAACGGGGATCTGGAAAGCGATCGATAAATCAATCGATAAATCAACCGATAAATCGATGAGTAAACAAGTAAATATGCTAGTGAATGAACAGGTAAATAACTAATCAATCAATAAGCAAGCAAACAAAATACAGCTAGGTATGAAGTTGTGGATCTCAAATCTGATAAAAGATCAGAGAATAGAACATAATAGCTAGGCGCTTAGAACAAGTCGATACTAGCAAATCGATGAATAGACACTCGCCTCTCTCTTGATGGGCATGCAGAATGATCCACTGCTGCCTCGACTGCGCCGGCACTCGCAGAATGCCTCGGAGAGCAGCTTCGGCTCCCGGGTCTCGTCGAAGTCAACCCTGCAAGATACATAGATTATTCCAGATTATTCCCTTCGAAGTGATTTGGAATCGGCCAGAATGAGGTGAGTATCGATTTGATTCGGAAAGTCCACCCTGAAACAGGATTATATACATAGTTTCTTTTGGATAGATAGCAGTTTTAGATTAGGATAGAACAGTTTTGAAGAATAGAGATATTTATGAAGTGTACAGCAGAGGGTAGAGCGCTCTTGTGGAAAAAAGGCGTGTCCGTAGTTATTTTCTTGAGCACCTTTCATTCAGATCAAAGAAATGTCATTGCATAATTGAGGAACGATGGGATTAGGAAAGTGAGAGAGAAGGCACACTCACTTCCACTGCCAGGGGCACAGACTGCGGTCCATCACTGAGGCGTCGGCAGAAGTGGACGGCGGGGACTGGCACGTGGACGGCTCCTGGAGAAAAGAGGTATTCTCCCTTTCTCCCGCCTTCCCTCTCTCTCTCTCTCTCTTTCCCTCTCTCTCTCTCTCTCTCTCTCTCTCTCTCTCCCGCACCTGTCTAGGAGGAGACCAAGTCTCATCGAGAGTGTCGGGCGAGGGCCTGCCATCTAGGGAATCCCGGAGCCACGACGAGAGGAGGTCCTTCTGAAAACGATATAGTAGTTGACGTGCATGTATGTCACATAGTCTTTCGCTTTCAAAAGCTCGGACAGGCGTGTCTAGTTTGAATAGTCGAGTGGGGCGCGTTCACTTTCAGCTTTCAGCAGTTTTTCGGTTCTGCCTTTCTAGGATAGGCAGAGAGTGATTGATGACTGAATCCCGGGTGGTTCCAGTGGCAACATGTGGGCGCCACAAAAAAGTGGTGATCAAGGATAATCGGGGGATATCAATGGCAGAGAGAGAGAGAGAGAGAGAGAGAGAGAGAGAGGGGGAGAGAGAGAGAGAGGGAGAGAGAGAGAGAGAGAAGGAGAGAGAGAGAGAGAGAGAAGGAGAGAGAGAGGGAGAGAGAGATTCGGTCGCGCCTACAGGCGACGCTTGATCCATGCTCTTCCCTATCCGGATTTTCTCTTTTCCCGCTTTTCCTGCTGCCATCACACTTTCGCTTTTTTTCTCCGATTGGCAACAACGACACGATGCGAATTCGAAGAGATTTTGCAGCTGGTGGGAGATTTTTGCAGGAATAAAACAGAAATCTTAGCTATTCATGCCAATCGCATCATAACTGGCGCGAAATGTGAAATATTTCAAAAGAAAACTCGCAATCATATTTCAAACTGCACGCAATACGTGCTGATGTGAGCAACAACTTTTTTGGTTGATCTGACGAAACGGTTCGGCGGCTGTTGCGCGTTCTCGCCTGACCCTAATAGCTTTCGCTTTTCGAGAGTTTTCTTGTGATCGCAAAAACACGGAACATGCACCTTCCGCCCTATAGGTCGTTGTTGTTCTGTTCAGCATAGTTGTTTTCGCGCTGGCATAGCATCAAAAAAGAAGGGGAACCAAATTGGGTTACCCCCTATTTTGCTCGGCGCGCGCTGACCACTAGTGTGAATATTTACTTGTTTATTGTTATGGGTCGCGCGCCGGAAAAAAGAAGAGAGCAAAAGAGACTACTAGGAACAAAGAGAAAATACGAGGCGAATAGAGAGCGTGGTGATTAGAGAGATCTAGAGAAATGATGGTAGGTGTCCAGTAGGTATTTGGGTTGCAAGGTCACGCGTCTAGACATGGCCTGCGTATACTTCGAAATTAGGCGTCCAAGTTCTCATAGCAGATATCATCAGATTATCGCATACAGTGCTATTTATCACAGTTGCACTGGTAATTTAGATTTTGGTTCTCCAAAACCGTTGCACCGAACAATTTACACACTGGGAAAAAGCAAAATTATGGCAATGAAAAAATTAACTGCAAAGAAAACGAACCAATCCCTCCGGCTCCTTGCAGAGATGGTGCGGCCGGTGTAAGTGTCTCTGCCTAAGCTTCTTCGGCGCTCTCGTCACAGCCTCCGTATACGGTACATTGACGAGTACGGTAGCGAGTGTAGTTACGGTAAGTAAGGATACGGTAGAGGCGGCGGCTACTGTAGACAGAGCGAGTAGGGCGATTAGTGACCGCATTCCGGCAAGTGATTGGCTAGCGGCGTCGCAAAATCGCCTGGGTGGGAGTGTTATTGAAAACGAAAGTATGGAACCCCGGGGGGGGGGGGGGGCGGAGGGGGCGGAGACGAGCAGAGCGTCAACCTGAGCGGTGGCAGAGACGCAGAGCGCTTTCACCTTCAGTGTGGATACAGAGTGAAAACCGGCAAGAATTGATGGGATATCAGGATTGGCAGATCGGAAGAAAGTGCCAATGTAAGTGATAGAGAGAGAGAGAGAGAGAGAGAAGAGAGAGAAGAGAGAGAAGAGAGAAGAGAGAAGAGAGAGAGAGAGAGAGAGAGAGAGAGAGAGAGATACAACAGCCCGGCTCGGGTGGAACTAATGCAATTATGCAATACGATATCTCACGGTTCCGGTTATTTATGTATTTTGCGAGTTGATGAGTGATCGGAATGACGACATCAGCAGACGATGTGCATATCATAAGTCAGAGGACATCTCGCAGTAAAACCGCCACGTTTCCATCACATGAGAGTTGCGCAGTGCGTGTGCATGTCGAATACATTTCGACATGCGGACAAAGACCGACACTCAACTTTGCATGTTGTCTATCACACGTGTCCCCCTGCCCTCGTCCGTCCTTCCATCATTCCCCTGCCCTCCTCTCCGAATGGGTGGCTCGCGGCCCGCGCGACAACTATGGCTCATGTTCAGGAAGGTACGGCTGGCTAGTGCGTGCCTCGCATGCAACCACGCGCAGCTCTAGTTCTCGTACTCTCACAACCTGCTTGTTTCTGATTGCAGCAGAGATATCGACGAGATATCCAAGTCTTCTGTTTTTCCTACCGCTTTCGAAATGCGCGTAAACTGTGTTGAACAGCGTTGTGATGGTCCCTTTCCGAAGACTGACCCTTTGTCCCTTGTTACAGGACCTTCTCCTGATGCGGCGCTCCCTCCGCTGGTCCGTCTTCGAAGTCCTCTTGCCCCTCATATTCGTTGTCTGCTTACACATCGCAGCGGTCAGCACATTCTTCTATTCGTGTCTTTGAAGATACAGGGGCTTATTCGCTCTCCAATGCCCGTTTCTAGCCCATTTGCCGACGGCACATTACTGTCCCGACCGGAACGAGAGAGTGAGAGAGAGCACAGACACGTAAGAGAGAAGTGAGAGAGATCGACACTTATCGCCGGGACGATCCGCGTGAGCGGTCGCCCTTTCATGTATATTTACTATATGCGATAAAGTCACTTCTATATTACTGTTATGTATTTATTGGCGAGAGTATTGTGGCAACCCTCTCGACGGCCATGGAGACAGGTCTGATGTATTGTATTGTTATCACTGTAGATTACCGTAGTTACTATTACCATTACTGTAGTTATTAGTACCCTTACTGTAGAGTACCTTAGACTGAACCCTGCCCCATAGCTTAGTCTTGACATGGTGCATTAACCGTTTTAGAAACGAACACGGACTCACTGAACCACCTCAGTCTAATTCTAATTTGTGTGAATGTATCTAACAAATCTCACCCGTTACGCGCAAGCGTAGTCAAGGCACGGTGAATAACCCAGGAGTGGAGGGATGCACTAACAGCCGAGTGATTGGATTCCGCTCACGTAACCACGCGTGACGTCTGATATCAGAAAGGTCTCACCGAGTAACGTTCACTTATGGTATAGATTCGTCGATAACATTTGTATACACCCACACAGGTAACTTCACAGTGCTCTCTTGTATATTGTGTCAGCCTCACAGGTGTGTATACTAATAGTTAGATCTAGCCGCACAAGGCCAGATCGCACTAGATGGGAGAAACCGGATGTCAATAATTCGATGCGCACGAACATAACACATCAACAACAGGTCCCCTTTCTAGAGAATCTCCCTTCCTAACAGATGATCGCGGCGAGAGATAAACTGCGGGCCCGCATGAATAACCTGATCCTATTGGGAGAATAAGGTCACTCGCGGTGAAGAGACAGCTCATTCCCAGTCTGACTGCCGCGACTACACGTCGTTGCATCTACTTCGTACAGCGTCTACTACCGATCCCCTGCGTCAACTACATCAGAGGTACACAGATTTCGTTATCACCAGCACACAGTAGAGCTTCCTCGAGCACTACAGTAACACCTAGCTGTGCGTACCGTAACCCGTGATACCACCCGTGTTTGCACATCACCGCGAGCACTTGTAGTAAAACGCACCCAAGCCCACTCCACCCGCTTCTCTCGTAAAACAGAGAACGGCACATCGCCTGCTGAAAGCTTCACCGAAAGGGGAGCCTAAGCAACACACGGCCAGCTTGGAATAGCAAACCAGCTGTCCTCACATAACAGTAACATCAAAGCACGAGAGCGCTAACACCTAGTCTCGAAGTCGCGTGACGGACAGACAGGTGAACGGGACGCCTTCCCGTCTCTCACACCAGGCCACGCACCCGTGCAGAATCCCTGCCGGGCAGCAGCCTCTTCCCGGACACGGTCCGATCTCCCCGGACATAGTCCGATCTTCCCGGACACAGTCCGATCTCCCCGGACACAGTCCGATCTACACGGACACGGTCCGATCTACCCGGACATAGTCCCATCTACACGGACACCGTCCGATCTACCCGGACATAGTCCGATCTACACGGACACGGTCCGATCTACCCGGACATAGTCCGACCTACAAGGACACGGTCCGATCTCCCCGGACATAGCTCCGCTTGTCACGGACACAGTTCCGGCTGACACGGACAAAGTTCCGATTGCCGCAAGCACTCTCGGCTCGGCAAGCGAACCAGCTTCACCGATCAAGGTGCACGTCTGAGCAGAACCTCTGCCAGCGGCATACCCACCTGATCCGAGCCCCCGACGATCGATCAGGCACAACCTGAGAGAAGCTCGTACCCAAGCGGACAGCACGTCGTACACCGCCCATCCCCAAGCAGTAAGACCAGATCATCTGGCAGCCCATCCTACGCAACTGCCAAGTCCGCACCCGTCACGCGATAGTCACGCGATGAACCCGAGTGACCCTGACGGGAAAGGCGCGCCGCCCACTCAAAAGGGCGCAGTGTACAAGATCTACCAAGGGGAGATTATTGGGGATAGCGGATTGAGAGTCCCGAAGGAACTGTTCTCCCCCGAACAGCTGGCGGAGATTGCCGAGAAGGGGGAGACCCAGGCTGAGATAGTCGAGAGCCAGATCGCTCTCCTCATCGAAACCTGGAAGGAACAGTATCCAGCCGCCGCGGAGCTGGCGGAGAAAGCGGACATCCAGCGTCGTCTCTCTCTGAAGGTCGCCGACACGGCCACACCCTTCATCCCGATAAAGAATGAAGAGGACTGGAATCAAGCGGCCGACTTGATGAAGGAGATTCAGAAGCAAGACCGTAGGCAGTTCGAAGCCGAGGCGGCGTACTTTGAGAAGCAAGAGGAAATGCTGAAGTCTACTCTCGGCGACTCAGACGCCGCTCCAACCCTTCGCGAGTTCTATCTACAAATGAGCACCAGCATGAGAAGGGCGAGGAAGGCACTCGCACGCCAGAAATCTGGCATTCTCGCTGAGTTGAAAAAACATAACCAAAACGCTGCAAGAATCCTCGATTTCAGTATTCGACACTTCCCCGAGGGAGAGGTGTCGGACCGCGAGTCTCTCGAGGAGGAAATCGCCGCTGCTGAAAAAAGGACAGAAGAGGAAGGTGAGTGCAAGAGGGAAAAGGGTGACGAAAGCCAACCGAACGACGAATTTCAGATTGCGTTCAAGACAAACTCGACCGTCGAATCGTCTGCGCCTGAGCCGCCCGTGAGATCCAAGCCGGACTCACCGAGCAGCGCAGGAAAGCAAGTCACACCTGCCGCGCATCCAAATACCGAGATAAGTGAAATAGTCGAGAGAATGGAAAGCGAGAGAAGCCCGGCACATCACCAACCGATTTTTCAGGGAAAAATCGAACACACCCCCGGAAACGACCAGTTCATCACACCCAAGTCCGCCCTCCCCATCGCCAAATTCAATTCCCCAACAAATCCCGTGCAAAAAGCTTTTAACCTGGTAATCGATTGCTGTCTGGATGGGGACAAAAAGGGCGTGACATGGAAAAATGAGACAAACGAGAGTTATCAAACGTTCAAAACGGGAATCGCTGACACACCAGCAAATCCGAACCAGGTAATTACGAGCTCATTCGATGAAAACTGGGCAAAACCGTACTACGAGGGGATGGCAGCGAGGCAGACGGCGAGGTTGGCCAGCGACGACGAGTTCCGCGACTTCCAGAGAAGATTCGAGCGCCTGAAACAAACAAGTAGGAGCGCTTCGATCGCGGGAGAAGAAGACAACAATAACTGGCCCCTACCGGAAGTGAAAACTTACGGAAAAGAAAAGGCGGAGAAGTCGAAGAAAAAAGAGCGGACAAAGAAAAAAGAAATTGATTCCAGCTCAGACTCCGAGAGCGAGACAGATTCGGACAAGAAAAAGAAAGAGAGGAAGAACAAAAAGAAACAGAGGAAAGAGGCAAAAAAGGGGAAGAAGGACAAAAGGAAGAAGAGAAACAAGCGCTCACCGTCGTCCTCATCCACCAGCACCTCCGACTCGTCGTCCTCCTCCACTTCATCCGACGAATCCTCGGACTCCGACTCCTCATCCGACTCGTCCTCCTCCTCATCAACCACATCGACCTCGACCTCCTCGACGACGAGCCAGTCGGCATCTGAAAAGAACAAGGGAAGGAGGAAGGCAAAAAACAAGAAGAGGGAGAAAAAGAAAGAAAAGAGAGAGAGGAGGAGAGCCAAGTCCCGAGAGAGGCGAAACCGATCGATCGACCCCCGAATTTTCACTACCATGGCTCTATCCAACATCATCGACATGCCTGAGTTTGATGGGTCGGTCAAGCAGTGGAAACTGTTCTACCAGACCTTCACGGCACTGATGGAGGGCCAAAGCGATATAGTGAAACTCACGAAGCTCAAGCAGTGTTGCAAGAGAGAGGCGGCTGGAGTGATCAACCACTTCGGAATGAGCGCGGAGAATTACAAGCCAGCCATGACAGCCTTGAAGAGAGCGTACGGGAGCGAGACAAAATTGATCAAATCCCTCTGGGACGAGTTCAGGGCCACCCAGCCCGCCAGCGATCACTACGCCTCAGTGAAAGCGACATACAACACGATCAAAGCGATCATGGTGCAGCTCATGGAACTCACAAGGGTCCGTGGGAACGATCTCACAACCGAGATAACAAGAAGGTTTCCGAAAAGATTCTGGGGAAAGCTGATGGCAGCTGAGGTAAGAGCAGACGGAAACGTCAAGAAATTCCTCAAAGAGCTAGAAAGAATCGTGACCGAATACGAAGACACCGAGAAGAACTTCGAGACCTTTACCAGAGGCAGACAGATGATGGCAAAGGAGAAGGGGGGCCACAAGGGCCGCTCGCAGTCGAAGAAACCATACCAAAATGGGAAAAAAGGTGGGGGGAACGGTCAAAATGGCAATCAGCAAAACCAAGGTAATGGTGGACAATCCGGAGGCAATGGTGGATTTCAAAAGAAAGGGAAGTTCCGAAGAGGACAATCCCAACAAAGAAACCAAAACGGACAGAACCAGAACGCCAAGAGCAGCAACAACTATGAAAAGAAAAACCCCCAACAGCAAAGCAAAGGGGGCGGAAACCAGAGTAAAGGTGGGCAGAAAAACCAAGGAAACAATGGTGCCAAAGGCAACCAGCAGAATGGGTCAGGAGGCAAGGGATTCCAGAATAAAAAAGAATTCAAGGGCAAGAAGAAGGGAAACGGCAACAATAAAAAACAACAGGTGCAATTCTCCCACTCACCTTCCAGATCCCAATCCCCAACAATCCCGCGACCCTTCCACCAAAGAATGGCCAAGACCGACGCCAGAGAGAAGGCCGGCGACTTGATGATCTTCTCGCCGAACGTCAAAAACCACCGGAACAACGCTCTGCAACAGATGGATATCATGGTGGACACAGGCGCACAAAAATCCTGCATCGACGCTGAAGTCGCAAGACAATTGAACTTACCGATCATCTCGGGAAAGAGAAAAGCCGAGTTTCAAATGTGGAACGGCGAGACACACACCATCGATACCCACTACGTTCGTCTAACTATGTACCACAACAAGGTCAAGGTGACAGCAGACGTGATGGTGTGCGAAAACCTGGCATTCGATGAGCCGAGACCACAGATTAGACAAGAAGACGAGAAGGCGGTAAGGGATGCAGGAGCGAAGATCATCGGCGGTACTAGGAGAGTGGAGCTGATAATGGGAATTGACCAATGCTACTCGACATTCGGCAACCTGCAGCCCACAACCCTACCAAGCAGAAAGGTGCTGCTCCAATCAAGCCTCGGAGACACCATCTGCGGAAAGGCCAAGATGACGGTGTGGAAAATGAACAAGATGAGAACGACAAAGGAGGACAACGAACTCATGTGGAGAGTGGTAAACGTGGGTCTCGAGGACATCGATGACATCGAGATCAAGAAGAGGGTGCGACAGCACTTCCTCGACACGGTCGCCATCACCGAGACCGGGCAAGTGATGGTAGAATGGCCACTCAAACCCAGAGCAAAAGAGCCGTTCCATGATAACTATGACGTTGCAATGCAACAGTTCCTCCACCTCATCAACACATGCAACAAAAAGAAGCCAGGACTATTCCAGCTGATCCAGACACAATTCCAAGATTTGATAACTAAAGGAATCTTGGAGCCAGTAGACGTGGACAGGGACGGAGTGTTCATGTACCTCCCCTACCACGTGGTCTGGAACGACAAGTCGGACACTACGCCAGCGCGAGTGGTCTTCAACGGTAGCTCCCACAAAAGGGGAGAGCCCAGCCTGAACGACCTCGTCTATGCTGGAGAGACGACTCTCCCGGACTTGTGCGGAATACTCTTGAGAACAAGGGAAGCACCCTACCTCATGCAAGCAGACGTAAAGTCGGCGTTTCACACAGTCCTGATCAACCAGAAGAGTCAGGACCTGACCAGGGTGATATTCATCAAGCCCGGAACGGACATCAGCAAGCCCTTGAACAGAGAGGACATACAGATCCTCGCATTCACCAGACTTCCCTTCGGAGTGAACGCTTCAGGCTACCTCCTCGCCGAGGCGATAAAATTTTTTGTGAGCCACAACTGCCACGACCAGGCCCTCAAGGACAACATCGAGTTCAATCTCTATGTGGATAACCTCTTCATGACCTTCGGATCGCGCAAAGAATCCTACGAATGGTACAAAAAGTCGAAGGAGCTGTTCGCGGCGATGGGAATGTGTATCAGGGTGTACGCATCCAATGAAACCGGAATATACGAAAAGCTACCGGAGGAGGATCTGGCGAAGGGGAGGATGTCCAAGGTGCTGGGAATGATCTGGGATGTGAACGCAGATACATACTCAGTTCGCAAGCCCGATTTGAAGAAGTTCCTGTACCTCGACTACACTACGAAACGAGTCGTGTCCAGCGTCATCGGCAGCACGTTCGACCCCCTCGGATTGTACGCACCAGTCACAGTGGGATCGAAACTATTGCTCAAGAAGTTCTGGGTAGTCAACCAACTGGACTGGGACACAAAACACTACGACCCCAATGACAAGGAAGTCGTAGATGCCACCATTCGATTGATCGAGGAAACGGACATGACAGTTCCGAGACAGCTCGAAGACGTGAAGTTCAGCAGCACACACGAACTCGTGGTGTTCACAGATGCCAGCAAAGACTGCTACGGAGCAGTCGCATACCTACGCTCTCCATCAAAGAAAAAGAGCGGAGACTTCGCTGTCAACATGCTGATGGCAAAGCAAAAGCTCGCGCCAGAGAAGGGAAAGAACACGATTCCCCACCTGGAACTATGCGGGATCGTCGTCGGAACTAAGCTAGCCAGCTTCATTCTCTCCCACACAACCCTCAAGATCGTCCGCGTCTGCATCATGAGTGACTCGGAGATCGCTCTTCAATGGATACAGCACGGACCGCGCGAGAAGAACGAAGTGTTCGTGGAGAACAGGGTCAAGTCAGTAAATCAAACCCTGAGGGACCTGAAGGAAAAGGGAGTGCAATCGGACATGAGGTTCGTCAGCACGGACCAAAACCCCGCCGACCACCTGACACGTGTCCTCACCCACGAAGAGTTCGCAGAGAGCAACTGGAGAAAGGGACCGGACTTCCTCAAAAAGGAAGAACGAGAATGGCCAGAAGTGCACATTGCCTTCCCAATCGACGACGATCCGACAGAGGAGAAGGTAACGGAGGAGACAATGAAGCACCCCATCATGATGCACGCAGCAAGGAAGAAGGAAACTATTCCAGCGGCAACACAGGCGCTCAACTCCTTCAGAATGGTTACACAACCCGCCACAAATGTACTCAACAAGATGATTGCAGCCGCTGCATACGTCATTCAATTCCTCGCACTCATCGCCAAGCCAATCACCGAAAGGAGAAGGCTAAAGATCCCCGAAATCTACACCAAGTTCGAGGGGAGCGTCGAGGGAAGAGCGGCCGGCAAAAACGTACTCATCAGGATTCACCAGCAAGCACACATCGCAGCAATACTCGAAATGAGATCGCGGGTGGATGTGAGGCTGGACGAAGACGGAATATACTATCAGTATTCACGGATCAAGGACTCGGAGCACTGTTTCAGAAGACCAGTCATCATCCAAAAAACAAGACTGTTCGAAGCACTGGTTGACGATATACACCAGCAAATGTTCCACGCCGGATTCGCATCAACCGTCGCCGAGTACAACTCCCGCTACTTCACTCCAAAACTTCGAGCATCGATGAAGCCACTGAGGGAATACTCAGAGTTAGTCGTGGAACAGTACGCAATCGCTGTCGCCAACAACGACCTGAGGACAGTGGAAGGAATTGTGCAAATGGCGAAGCTGGATGGAATCCACTTACCCTACATACGACCTCCCAACCCCACTTCCAAGACTATCCCTACCAGTACACCTACAACGGCACCGACTACCACAAAGCCATACACTCGGAAAACGTCTACTACGATCAAGTCTACAACACTGACAGAGACTACCCGTAAGTACACGAGTGTAACAACCCCAAGCCCAACGACAAAAGCCAAAATAACCACATCTGCAACGACTCTATCCAAAGGGCGAACCTGGAAATCCCAGGCGTCAGCGAGGACGACGACGCAGAGCGCAGGCAGATCGGGGAAGGTGACAGCGAGGCCGGCGCTGATCACGGACGAACGCATCGCAACCGCGATACGGGAGGGGCTGAAAAAGGCAGAGCGTGAGATTAGTAGCATGAAACGGCAACCGAGGGCACGAGCACCCATGGGGCCTGGACGCTCGAGAGCACGTAGCCGAGGTAGGAAGAAGGGAACAGTGAAAAAACCAACAAATAATGAACAGGCACAGACTACGGTCTCACCGGAAAAGGAGACGAAGATCCAGAAACTCAGGAAGATGGCCAAGCAGGCAGCGAGCGAATCCCTGAAAAGCGCAGTTTCATCGACTATAAAAACGGCAGGGCAGGAAGCGATGGGAATGATAACAAACGAAGTGTTGAACATCACCATCGGTAGCGTGGTGGAGAAGCTAACTCAGTCACATGAATTGAACAGCGAAGAAAAGCTCGAGCTAAGTGAAATGACGCGAGAGGAGATAGAAGATCTCGCCGAGCAACAAGAAATCGAGTTAGAGTATGAAGAACCCACCTATGTGGACGAGGAGATGAAGCGGCTGTTCTCCGGAGCAGATGACGACTCCGAACCCGAAATGGACGGCATGACTGAAACAAACGAAGATAAGTTAGAGGCATCCACGGGAAAAAATGAAAGCACGCGCGTCTATATCGGAAATCATTACGAGAATGGATCCGTGATCCACCCACAAGAGCACTTCCTGATTATCGAACCAGCATACTCGGGATCAATACAGTGCACAGATGAGGGCGTACAACTATTCGATCACGCAAAGACCGATGAATACACAAAATACAGGGTTTGCATAGACGAGGACGAGAAGGCTTGCAATGATGAAGTGCGCGCAGCAATCGATGAGTTAGAAGGAATAACTATCCCTGTGGACGCACACGTCATTGTGCACCCTTTCTTGGTGACTTGGAGAAAATACAACGGCAAAAGAAACGAGGTAATCAAGCACACATGTCCAGGAATCGACCTATGCAGCGTAAACCACTGTACCATATGCATGTACCAAACCCTAGTCAACCCTCACTGCCACAAAAAGAAGGCGATACTGTTCCTCGCGCTCATCACAATAATCCCCGGTACGCTTCTGGCGCTACTGATTCGCTGCAGGCAACGCATAAAGAAGGCATGGAGGGATAGGACAATGTGCAGACGATCTGCTGGATGTTGCGCAAGAACCGCTGCGTGCTGCGTGCGGAGGAAGAAAAAGGACATTCCCCGACCAGCCGAAGAAGAGGAAACAACCGAAAACATGCTAGACGAGAGGGTAGAAGAGACGCAGGTTGACGTTGAAAGGAGAGAGTCAGACGACATGAGCGGAATCAGCAGATACACCCCAATCCCATTCAACGTGCAGCAACCAACGTGCATCATACGAAGCGACCGATCAGTGAGGTACTCTAAACGCCCACTGTCCATGTCACTCTCGACCCTCACCCAGATCGCGATAGCAGTAAGCTTTATCACAGCATGTACCGCCGAGACATGCGATAAGACGACCCCAATTACGACCGAGGCCATAACGTGCTCACGGGACTCATGCTCAACCCAAACGTCAATCAACATGTTCTTTACGAGTATCGATCGAACAGTGTGCATAAACATTGAATACCCCGGTAAGAAAATGCAAAAGACGATGATTCGCTTGAAAGACGTGACATGGACCTGTGGAGCCTCTCGCACTCTGTACACCAGAAACATAACGACAAAAACTGAGTCGATTAGAAGATGTGCGGGGAGCGGATTGTGTACCGGAGGCAAATGCAACGACATCGATCAGGACACAATCATTAGCGAGTTTAGCGAAGCGAACAAGTACAGCGGGGCAACATACTGTACAAACAAATGCGGATTCCTCCTGTGCAAGTGTCTCACACTGTCAAGCAGCTGCCTATACTACAGAGTATACGCTAAGCCAACGACATACGATTTAGTGGAAATTATCGAGTGCAACTATTGGGTGCCTGAAGTTTCACTAGAAGTAACAACGGTCCCACCCCACGGAGAAAAGACGATTGAGACAGTGAAGCTTGTCGATAGCATGGCCACGAGTATAAACAAAAAGGTATACAACGGATCGACAATGAAATTGATTCACTTCGACTCACCACGAGTTAAACTAGACAAATTTCTGCGCATAAACAAAGAAATCGCACACATCCGACAAGAAGAAGCGGATCCAGTTCTGCGATGCTCTAACGCAACTCACTGCACGTTTATAGATCGATGCAGGTGCGATTTCGCAGACGACAATGCTTTATGCCGATGCCCAGATACCGACTACTACTCGCTCCTCCGTGATCCAAACAACATGTTGCCAACCATAGGCGAAGGGTTTGAATTGAAGGTAACGTCGCAAGTGAAGCCGCAATTGATTACAACACGCGACGCGCTGCACATTCAATTCAACATCCAAGAACGACTAAACCTGTCATATTCCCAATACGACACTCCCTGCCGGGTGAGTGACGTGTCCCCCGTAACCGGATGCTTCAACTGCCTCAAAGGGGCAAAATTCAAACTAAGATGTCATTCGGAAGTACCGGGAGCCGCCCAGATACAATGTACGGACAATTTTGTAGACACAATTCAATGTGACAAAACCGGTCACGTGACTAAGATCAGACGCTATTTCGAAGAGCGCGAGGTCAAAGAGTCGTGTACTGTGCATTGCGGAGGGAAATCGATCGCAATCGCAACAACCGGTGAGCTAGACTACATTGAGGGCAGCATACCAATGGCAAACACAGCCAAGGGCACAACGTACATCGCTCCAGAAACTATCGGGATATGGGACCAGCTGTGCGAAACAGTCGAAAAGACTATCAGGTTTCTGAGAGCGATGGACGAGTGGCTACCGATTATCCTCGCAATAGCAATAATTATCTTCCTCATCGTGCTATTCTCGCCCACAATATGGCAGCTAAACTGCATGCAATGCCTCAACAGGCAGCAGCCACAAGTACAATTCGCGATGCTGCCAACAGGAATCGCCCACCCAAACCCAAATGAAACCTACTAGTTATCGAATGTGGTGTACAAATTGTATATAATGTATATAATGTGTATAATATGTATAAACTGTCTATACAATTCCATAGTCATTGATACGGGTTCAATTTGCCAGTGAGCATGGGAGGGCGGGTAACCTAGAGAATACGGTAAACCATACCAGTAATACGGTTAATAACCTTGATCTCATAACCAAAAAGAGAAAACGAAAGAGGATAAGATAACGCGCGGAGCCATAATGAATGATGGATGACAGGAGAAGGACGCACGCGCAGCGTATCTTCCCGCCCACCCCCAACGGCATTCATTCCCAAAGACGCCGCGCCGGAGGCACCTGCCCCGGGCATCTCCCCCGACCATCTCTCCCAGACCCAATAAGGGGTCATTGACCCCTCTCTCTCTCTCTCTCTCTCTCTCTCTCTCCCTCCATCTATACGACTCGCGGTATAAGCTAACCATAACAAACGCGACTAACCGATCAAACGCGATATCGTATTACGTCATTACCAAAGGTTGCGAGAGATAAATCGCGCATTGCAGGACCGTAACTGATCCCAATCGACTATGTCCAGCCACAAGCACAGCCATCGCAACGACGGTGCCTACCCGAGAAACCGCGCCCGTAACACAGCACCCGACTACCCCCCGACAAGGGATGTGGAAGGAGGACGGCGAAACGGTAAAATAGGCAGCGTCGAGCAATCGAGAAGAAATGAATTGCAGCCCCCGCGACAGCCCAGCAGCTAAGACCCCACTGCGCCGTATGCAGGAAAAACAGGCATGTGGCAATTTCCTGCAAGAGACTATCAGTCATGCCGACGCCAAGGCTCCAGGAGTATGCCGTCGTCTCCGACTTCTGTTTGCTGTGCATGGAGCCTGCACATCAGCCCTGGGCGTGTCACAATCGCGCGGAAAAAACCGTCCAAGAAGGACGTTGCAGGAACAAGCGGTGCATGGCCACTGGCGGTCACCATTGGGGCAGGGTATGCCCCCTCCTGGAGGATGGAGTCGGCGAGGAGGAGTTCAACCGCCTGGTGGAGGAAAGGATTCTCCAGATCGAAATAAGTGAAGGAAAAAGAGAGAGCCAGAAAGAGAGAGAGAGAGGGAGGGCATAGGATAACCCTCAATTTAGTTCTTGATGACGGGAAAACGGGACGATGAGGAGGACACGACCGAGGACAAGAACAACGAGGAAGAAGCAACTGAGCTCAAGGTGAGAATGAGAAAGAGAGCGCGAAAGTCGACGATTGGGAGAGAAATAATAGACAAATTATAGGAGAAGCTGTCCGCTCTCCAACGACAACAAGAGTTGGAAGAACGCGAGCGCAAGCTGCAGGCCAAGAAGGCCGAGCAGGCGCTCAAGGCCATGCGGGATGCAGTAGAGCGTGCGCAGCACGACAAGGAGATCCTGGAGA
Organism: Rhabditoides inermis; assembly: GCA_963966185.1. NCBI lineage: Eukaryota > Metazoa > Nematoda > Chromadorea > Rhabditida > Rhabditidae > Rhabditoides > Rhabditoides inermis. The sequence continues at coordinate 281,380 of CAWZYM010000339.1, read as the reverse complement.
GGGAAAAAAAGGCGTTGGAGGAGAGGGTCAGCCAGATTGAGGCCGACCTTCTCGAGACGCCGACTCGCTGATAGCCCTCTCCAGATGCCAGTCGCGCCCGCCACAGTCTCCCTCCGCACCTCCTCGCCAGCCAGCCTACCGCCAGCCTCATCCCATCCTACCTCACTCCAGCTACCCCACCGACCAACATGCACCCACCACTTATATATCGACGGCGACTCAATAACACACCAATCGCCACCAAATAACACCACAACACGAAGCAAGCACAATTATATTCATATCGCACAGATAAAATGAACAAGTGAAGGCAATGTTGAATGTGTTATAAAAAATGCGAGCAATAAAGGTTATTAGTTTGTGAATGAACGGAGAAGATCGATCATAGTGTTATCGGAAGGGGCGTTGGGAGAGGATGAGGCCGAGGTCACAGAGAGAGTAGGGGGAATAGAGAGACGCAGGCGAGTAGACTGAGAGGACGCGCGAGCGCGGGAGGCGCCAGGGGCATCGCGCTGCCCAGCGGCAAAATGAGCGTCACTCACAAAATGGCGACGGCGACGGAAGAGGGTGATGGCAGGAGCAAGGTGAAGAGAGGAACGCGCAGATTCACGAGCAGCTGCGCAGCGTGCAGAGAACGCATGGGATTTCACATTCACTTCCTCCAGCCTATCCACGATCAACCTATGCTCAGACCAAAAATCGTCATCCGACTGGTCCAGCCGGCGGAGGGACTTCAAGTGCAGCGTAGCCAGCGCGGAGAGCCCTTTGAGACCGCGCGCGATATCACGGGCGGACTAAAAGGGAGGCGTGAAAAAGTACTAGCCACGAGAATAGCACTCACATCTTCCATGTTGAACAGGCCCTCGAGTATGGCAAAAGCGTCGCGAGCATACTGTAATACTGTATGACGGGAGAAGGTGACAGACGCCACTTACCGTATCGCGAGCAGACAGATCTTGATCAGAGAGAGTAGCCGCCTGTCCAACTAACTCTTCCCAAAGCTCGTGAAGAGCACTACAAGACGAACGCGCATCGTCGAGAGCACTCTGTAGCTGAACAGTGACGCGAGCGCGGTCAGAAAGAAAGACAGAACGGTCAGCGACCCTCGCACTCAATTCCGTACGACGGTCCGACTTGCGAGCGCGCAGCTGACTCATGGCAACTAAACAAAACAAAAATCAATTTATCTACAAAAAATGCGCTATCAATGCGATTCACGAGCGAGGAAAGGCGTACACTACATTAGCATAAGCAGACGCCGCCTCCAACTCCGAGGCTAGCTCACTGGGGGTCAGATATAAGCTCCCGATAGCCAGGAGGTGAACACGGCGTTCAAGGACGCGAATACTGGGAAGCAGGGAAGGGGACTCCCAATCAAGAGGGACAAAATGAAAACGAGTCGACCGCTCAGCCGGATGCACATGATGAGGTAGGGCGACAACCGGAAAGAAAGGCGATTACAAAGAGGATTAAAATTTTGTAATTGATATCCACCTTTTCGATGACAGCCGCTATCCCCGCAAACTGCCGCACGTGAGTACGCAGCAGAGCGAGGCCACGCCGCACCCCACGGCAATGATTGGCCACCGGGCGCCAAAAGAGACTCTGGTCAGACGCCGGCGCATCCGATATCTCAAAGGGGCGTGCGCGAAGCGAAGTCAGCCCATTCAAACCAACAAGGGAGAAAACAAAAGAATCCACAAGTTGAATGAGAGCGAGATCGATCAGAGCGAGCGGAGTGCGACTAAATGATTGTAATACAATCAAACGGATCAGCTACAGTATACCTGACGCGCGGCGGATCGGCAATGAATATAAGGCCGCATCGACGAGGGACGCGAGTCGGAAGGAATAGCTGGATCCATCCCAAAACCCCAGTGACAATATAATCTCCTTTCACCAGCACATACATCGAAACTTCTAGAGAGTGAAGCTCTCACTCATCAAGTAATAGAGATGTGCAGATAGGCGCACTCACCCGCCTCCAATCAAGGTCATTGCTTATCATAATTTATCGGGACAAGCAATTGAAATAAACAAGGATGAGGTAGCATGTGTGGATCGAGAAACGCAAGATTATATCATGAGCAATTGGACGCGACAATCGGAGAAAGAGTATGGCCTAGGCAGCGGATTAAGACGACAGGGCGCGCAGAGACACAAGGCGCATCTGAGCAGCCGCAGGAGGAGCATACTCACGCCTACCCGCCCCCTGACGATACAGAAGGTAAGCGACAGCAAAGGTGGAGATAATGGCGACAATGACAAGTACAATATGGCCGAGATCAATAGAAGCCGCGTCACACTCAACACACTCGCGAGAGCGAGAAGGGGAAGCGGATGAAAGGGGCACCGCCGAAGTAGTCGTAGGAGGCACGGGCTGCTGACGGCGACGATCGGTAGCATGAGACGATAGCACGCTCATCGGAAGACAGTGCACGATCCAAAGTCTGGAACAACAGATTCCACCCTCTCTCCTTGCGCAATACACATTGGATAGCAGATAAACAACTCACTCGGAAAGACGGACGATGCACAAGTGCCCCGAGGGACACCTCGGGCACGAGGCCGACACTTGCCACTCCCCGCAAGCCGACGGCGAGCGCGAGACGTACACACCAGCGACGCCAAGCAGAGCAAGAAGGAGAAGGACAAGAGAACGCATCTGAACGGGCAAATAGGCAGAGTTTCTAGAAAACAAGGAAAACGAAACCAGCCGCCCTCGCCAGCCGAGTTGGATACAATGTATGAGGAGTGTCCAAGCCATGTCCTGTGAAGGCACATGTGGCGGATTCAAAGGGATTGCAAAGGGCATCCGAACCGCCACGCCACACACGATCTGATACAAAAGATGTAAACAATGATCGTAATCAATTGGCGTCACTCTAAAAACAAAAAAGGAGAACTTAAAAGAGGTTCTCGGAAGAAGAAAAAACAGTAACGTAATCGGCAGCGCGCACTCACTCTACCGTCACTTCACACCAGACGCGACTATACCTACCAGCCGTCAGAAGAAGCCTTCATCGTCAACGACAAAACAACACGTCAACGACAACACGTCTTCAACAAGCGACAGGAGGAGACCCACTACCGAACGTAGACTGAGAAGCCCAAAAAACAGGGCAATTGTCACTTTATAAATTTATAAGTATCGATTATCTCCCCCCCGTGTCACATCACTCATTACACTCGAGATGTTCTCGCGTCCCCCCCGGAATGTCCCGACCGGAACGAGAGAGTGAGAGAGAGCACAGACACGTAAGAGAGAAGTGAGAGAGATCGACACTTATCGCCGGGACGATCCGCGTGAGCGGTCGCCCTTTCATGTATATTTACTATATGCGATAAAGTCACTTCTATATTACTGTTATGTATTTATTGGCGAGAGTATTGTGGCAACCCTCTCGACGGCCATGGAGACAGGTCTGATGTATTGTATTGTTATCACTGTAGATTACCGTAGTTACTATTACCATTACTGTAGTTATTAGTACCCTTACTGTAGAGTACCTTAGACTGAACCCTGCCCCATAGCTTAGTCTTGACAATTACTCTTTTGCGCGAGACCGTTTTTTGTGCAACTTTCGTGCATTGACCGTTTCGTGATGATTGGTTAAATTTAAAAAAATCGTAAGAAATAAGCCACTTTGTTAGCGGTGTTGTTTGTAATCTTGGACAATCTTTGAGATGACAGTGGTATAAGTTAGAGTAGTATCTTCGTGTTGCGCTGTCTCAAACACCAGTACAGGAACTTGAAACAGCGTAATTTGATGAATGTGCCGCACATTCATCACATTTTCGCCGAGACATCTTTTTGAGTATTTTTGCCCAGAATCAATCGATATCTGTCTCTCTCAAGATTCGTAAGAGAATCAAAGGCTGCCACCGCCACAAACGGTGCGGCGGCGGGCAATGATCTCGAGTTTCTACGCAAATGAGTATGCGAATCCCTCACACCTCACATGCGAATCCATCACATCGAAATTGCGAATCCCTCACAACCTCACAGCCAGTAGCGGAATCATAGTGTTCCACACGGAATACAACGCCTTCCACTCATTGTATCTAGGAACTATGCACACCGTTCGAGAGAGGACACCTGGGGAAAGCAAACGAGCACTCGAAATACGCAAAAGACGTCTCGGCAAAAATGTGATGTATGTGATGGATAAGCGACACATTCATAGGGACGGGCACGTATTTCATGAATCATGAATTTCATAATTGAGATTTGAGAGTGACACCATTCTGTAGAGCGCATCTAACTGACAAAGAGTTGAAAATATTAATACATCATATGACGGAAATGACTCTGAAAGAAACTATATGTGTTAGACAACGATGTTTTTTGCTAACAAAAACCAATGGGATTTTGTGACGTGTTGGCTTGACATTCATCAAACTAGGCTGTTTCAAGTTCATGTACTGTACACGTGTTGCAGTATAAAGCGGTGAGCCGCATGCCGACTATGTACTATGAACGACAGCCCTCGCACATCTATGATCCACTAGAGATCACAGGAGACATGCGGGATGCGATGACGTGGGTGGTCTTCCCCCTCTCCCCCCCTTTTCTTTCACATAGTTTTCATTTAGCCCCATTCTATTCGATCCGTATTCGTTCAAGAACGTAACTACGATGCAAATTGGATACAGGTAAACTTGATACAGTCACATCGATGCAAACTTTTATTTGAAGCGGTGTGCCAGGGAATGAAACAGATGGGCTGATGCAGCGCTTTGTGAAAAGGTTTGGATTTCAATTTAGGTATTGATATGTGAACTTATTCGGCTTAGATTTTCCGGCTCTCTCCATAACAAATCGTTCGCGCTCACTGCTGTGAAGTTTGCCTCTCCGCAGCTCATGAAAGCGAACCTCAAATCTACTCCGGGGTTGGTCCAATTCGTGCTACAACTGTTCATTTGAATCCAGATTCATTGGCGGAATCGTTGTGAAGCAGATTGACGTCACTGCGAAGACACTACAGTACACGCTACTTGTGGCAAAGGACGAGTTCGATTTTGATAAGCTGCAGAAGAGCGTGTGGAGGATTCAAGAACCGCACAAAATAAAGCCCGACATGAGTGCGAACAAGTAAGAGTTATTGAGTAGAATGTCTAGGTTATCATTTTTTTGTCATAGTACCATCAAAACGCCGAATATGATGCCGGAAAATAACTACTGGGAGCGCGGGTGGCTCGTGATGCAAAAGGGGCTAGAGACGGCGTTCGTCGAGGTATGGAGTGACACGAACCGCGCGGCGCCATGCGCTCCCACGGCGATTCCAGCTCTCCGGCACTGCCGCTACTCGCACGTGGGTGTCGCGTCTGCCGTCTCCCTCCTACCTCGTTTCCCCTGATTTCGGGAGCATGCTTCCCTATGTCATTGCTTTCCTCCTCACTCCCACTGTCATACACACCACCTCCAACCTGTCTACTGAAATGGAAATAGGCGTACAGGTAAGTACTTGTCATTACTTGTGATTCAAAACGTACCGATGTACAGTTAATACGTTTCATAAGTTTCTATCGGTGATGGGTCTGCCTCGCAGCATCTTCTACGCCTCTCACTTCGTGACTGCCTATGTCAAATCTCTGCCTTGTATCATCGCAAGTGCTCTGCTGATCGTCCACTACAAAATTGTCAGTAGACACCAAGCCACTTCAAAACACCTTTTTTGTTTATATCTTAATAGCCGTACGTATGGAAGTTGTCATTTTCAGAACGTCTCCGTCTCGCTGTGGTTCATTGCTTTCTTCCTCTACTCTATTGGCGCAGTGCTCTTCGCTCTGATGTTTGCAATGTTCTTCAATCGAAGCAAGACGGCTATGATGCGTGCGTATCGATGGACGCATGCCTGATTAGTATTGATTTATCGATTTCAGTCTGTGTGATCACCTGGTTCGGCTTGTGCTTCGTTTCAATGGTCGCCCCTCCTCGAACCAGGGTTCTCTTCTGTCATCTCGCCTCTCTCAACATCAATCAAGCATTCCTCTATGCTGTCAAAGCGATCGACAGTCATATGTTTGACGGTTTGTGAAATGCTATCACTTTACAATAAGAGTACAATATCTACTTTCAGAAATGGGTTTTATGGGTTCGTTCGATGGGGGCTCGACCTCTTTCTCGCTCGGATCCGCCATTCTCATGTTGGCTGTGGATGTTGTGTGGATGTTCGGGCTGCTGCTTCTCATGGATTATATCAAGAGATCCGAGAACATATTCAGGCGGTTCCACAAGAATGCGGACCATAGCGAGGAAAAGGTCTGTTCTCTTGTACTCTTGTTTACACCATGTAATCGGTATTACAGAAAGTTGGAAACGGGAGTGCTGTGACTGTGACGGACGAATCAAAGACAAAAGAAGCGAATGAGCAACCGGCTGATATTCAAATTTCTGGATTGTTCAAGGCATTTGAAACGTGTTTTCTAATTGTCATGTACTTGTGATTACAGTCTTGGACGCGGGGCGAGTACGCAGTGAACGGAGTTGATTTGAAAGTATTCCGCGGAGTGATTACTGTACTATTAGGCCACAACGGAGCAGGAAAATCGACTGTTTTCTCTATGATTAGCGGGGAAACGAAACCAACGGACGGAACAATCACTATTTGCGGGTGCGTTAATATGAAAAAAAGTTTGAATGTATTTATATTAAAAGTATTATTAAACTAGTATAGACACGACATTCGGACAAACCTCGAAGAGTGCCAGAAGAGTATTGGCTACTGCCCCCAGGGAAATCCTCTCTTCGAAAAGCTCACCGTTTGGGAGCATCTCAAGTATGAAACCGTTTTTCTTCTATTTAATCTTTTTTATCACTTCCGGTTTTTCTACGAGCTGAAATGTGGCGATAACGATGCGAGAGACAACGAATGCGAGTCGATTATGACGAAAGTGAATCTGGTGGATAAAAAGAATACGGTAATTTGCAATGAGCTTCGAAACTCCCAAGTTGATGCAGATTTCGTCGAAGCTGTCTGGTGGAATGAAGCGCAAGCTGTGTATGGGAATGGCGCTGGTGGGAGGAAGCGAGGTGATTCTCCTCGATGAGCCCACGGCCGGAATGGACCCATCTGCCAGAAGGGACGTCGAGAAGATTCTCGCCGACGAGAAGAACAACCGGTATGCTCTCCCTTTCTCTCTCTCCCTCTCTCTCTCACTCACTCTCTCTCTCTCTCACTCTCACCCACTCCCTCTAGGACCGTCCTTCTCACCACTCACTACATGGATGAGGCAGAAACCCTGGGCGATCGAGTGGCTATCATGGCTAACGGAAAGCTTCAGGCTTACGGAACTATGGACTTTCTCAAAAACAAGTACTCTGCATCCTTTCATTGTGATAGAGATTGTTAATAGTTCACTTTCCATCATGCTTCCCATCACTGCGAAAAACATATAGCCGGCCCGTTTTTTTTTCAGATTCGGCTCCGGATATGCTCTCAACGTAGTAGTCAACGACGAAATGGGAATGAGGGAGAGTCAAGAGAAGATATTGTAATTGAAGTAGTGGTTTCTGATTTGATTTACGAGTTTACAGGGCAATTGTGAACGCTTATACTGGAAAAGCAATCTTGGAAGATCAGAACACGCACGGAAAGCAATTCGAGATCATGATTCCACAGCAGCACATTGAAAAGTGATCTCACACGCTAAAAACTCTAATTTGTAGGTCACACCAAAAAATTTCAGGTTCCCCGAACTTCTGAAGCACCTAGAAGACAACTCGGAGTCCCTCAACATGTCCAGCTTCGGTCTCTCGCTCAACTCACTCGAACAGATTTTCATGAAGTGAGTGCTTGATTGAAATGGATAGTATCAAATAGATCTCATCTCTCCGTCAACTGTGTTACTCCTAGAGTCAACAACGCCTCCTGTCCTGTTCCCCTTTCTCGCGACACGGTCAAATCGTTCGAACCTGGTGAGAAAGGATTAAAGGGACAGTTTCACATAAAAATGAATGTGCTTTAATTGCTAAATCATGACGTCACTCGTATAGTTTAAATGGCACAAAATGTGTGAGATTCCCCGTATTCGATTAATGCGTGTTTGCGTGGTTCGCGCTTCGAATTGAAACTCGCGCCTAAACAGCGGGGCGAAAGACTGTGCGATTTGAGAGAGCGCCGACGGGTAGCGCGCGGCTTGTGGCAGGAAGGCCCCGCAGACACGACTCTAATCGCGATTCCGCTAGCGTATTATGAAACTGTCCCTTTAATGTGTAGCCCTTATTGTGATTTTTAGCCGACAAGCAGACGGGATCTTCCCTCTACCTCTCGCAGCTCTATGCAATGTGCCTCAAGCGTTTCTACTATTCGAGAAGAAACATTCCACAAATGATCATGCAGGTAAGTATTGTGTTAGTTTAGTTGAACATAAGTTGAACACTTTAGATCGTTATCCCAATTGCCGTGATGCTAGTGGCGGGCTATATGTTTTCCGCAGTGATGGGAAGTACTCATGACGGTGAGTGTTAGCTCTCTAATTAGAGTTTAATGACACTCTGTCACTTCATTCCTTCTTTTAGACCCTCGTTCGATCTCTGCGATGGGCGACGTTCGCATTCCTGTGCAGCTTTCGATAGACGACTCCAAAACTCTGACCACGTTGAATGCGCTGAGAAATGATCACGTCCAAGTCAGTTTCGAATGAAAAAACACAAACCTATTCTTCTACGTATTCAGGTAGAGTATGTGGACAAGTCACAAAACTTCTCGTTGGTGATGCAAGGAATGCGCAAGGTGTTTCATTCATTCGTTTACTCACATATCAACGTGTTTTGAGAATCTACCTGCTATTCCATTTGCTTATCAAGGGACAAGCCAAGGATACATTGCGTACTTCAACCCAAACGTTTGTGCGGGTTTTTTTCTTTTAAATGATACGCGTTTGGTGTAGGCGTTACATTCTCTTCCGATAGTGGTGAACTTTCTTTCGAATGTGCAACTTGGATCTGGTATATATATAATTATTTTTTTGTGTGAATACTTTTAGCATAATATCAAATAGTGAATTATTCAATATTTTAGGTAGTATATCTATGAGCATCGAACAATACTCGAAGATAACTACACCGATGACGTTTTCCATAGGAGGTGTAGATCATGATAACGCGGACATGATGTCAGAAAAAAGTAAACATTTCAAGACCCCTCTCTCCCTCTCCCCCCCTCTCTCCCTCCCTCCCTCCCCCCCCCCTCTCTCTCTCTCTCCCTCTCTCTCTCTTTCTCCTGTCTCAGTACTATTACGCATATTCATTATAGTGATTCGATCGATCATCACCACAGTCTCCCTCTCGATCACCACTTCGAGCTTTTCCATTTTCCTCGTCGAGGAGAAGACGTCGCAGTATAGACATCAGGTGTGTTTTGCTGATAGAAGTCTCGCAAGTCTGCTACATTCCAGCAACTCCTCACTGGCGCGTCTCCCTTCATTCTGTGGACAGTGTCGATGCTGTTCGACTTTAGTCTCTTCCTCGCAGCTGCTCTCTGCTTCGCTGCCATTCATATGCTCGTGCATTGGCTCGATGGACACGTGGCTCAGTCAGTTCGCACCGTTCTTCCATCACATTCTTGTCTCTTCAGCATTTTCTTCATTTGGGTTCTGTATGTGCTCGAAGTGATCCCTCTGATTTACGCCACCTCGTCGCTGTTCAAGTCTACTGTCAAGGTAGAAACAGTCAAGAGAGCCAAGTTTCTTTTTTTTAACTGCTCACTCTGATGTCTTGCACTGTTTCTCTCATGTGTGCACGGTTATAAACTTATTATTAGTAAAAGTATTAATATTATCATGACGAGGACACACTTCAGGCCGCGATGATGCTGATCGTGCTGCAATTCGCTCTCAACATGGTGGCTGACATGTCTTCCTTCATCGTTTCCATGCTTCTCGTGACGTTCACGCGAGACTTTGGAGTCATGCAGAATGCTACCAAGATCGTACAGGTGAACAGCGTCCTCATTTGCAACCGAAACAACGCCGATTGTTCAGATGATCTGTCTGGTGTTGATTCCAACGTACCCGATTTCGTATAGTGCCACGTCAATTAGCACTTATTCGGTCGCACCGATTGGAGGAGTCTGGGATTGGGAGAATCTAGGTGAGATTAGTGTACCTTCCTTCTTAATCATTTATCAATTGTTATCACTGTTTAGGCACTCCTGTTATGATCATGTCAATTATGATTGTCGCGCTCAACGCGGTTTTCGTGTTGTTGCAGTACAAGAAGATTCGTCTCATGCTGATTAAAATGCCAGCGATTCGCAGAAAGAATGCCGATCGATCGGAAGCGGAAAAGAAGGTTCTTTCTACACTGTTTTACTAAAGAAGTAAAGAACTTGATGGAAGACAAGTGACATGTCGGCTAGACTAACCGAACTCGATACATCAATCATTCGGATCTCTCACAACCTGCGTACTGTAGGAAGTGGAGAAGGACGCTGACGTTTGCAATGAGCGCACGCGGGTCGAGACTCAGTCGCAGACGGTGGATTGGGAGACGGGGGCGGCTGGCACGAAGGGAGTGACTGGCACGAAAGGAGTGACTGCACAGGCCGGACAGTCCAATGGACCACTCATAGAGATCACCGCACAAGCGCCCGACTCCAAGGATGTGTTGACGGTGAGTATGTTGCGTAGTGTCTAGGCAGTTGTGAGTGCATAGTGAGTGCATATGTGATTAGGTGAACCACCTCGTGAAGCGCTACGACGGCGGGAAACTGACGGCGGTCGATGACGTCATGTTTGGAGTCAAGTCCAAGGAGTGCTTCGGACTGCTCGGTGCGATTGCAATGACAAGTAGACAACTAGTTTCATGAAGAAGGGTATGATAACACGTCTCCCGTTCTCAGTTGGCGTCATACCGGTCCGCGCTTGACGGTCTGATTTTATGCAAGGGCATACAGGAATGGCCGCATTTACACATACAGTGCTCGGAATTTAGGCTCCTATTGACGGCTCAATATTTGAATTCGCGCGCGAAAAGACTGTGGGGAGGGGAGAGACGCAGATAGTGAGCTAGCGCCGCTATCTCACTTTCCCTTGTCTCTCGCGATTCGAACTAAGAAAGTAGTCCGTCCAGCGACTGAATGCTATTCGCATTGCAGCTGTTTGTTGATTTCAGGCACGAACGGCGCCGGAAAGACGTCCACGTTCAATGTGCTCACAGGGGAACAGTTCGCCACCGAGGGAGAGGTGACCATAAATGGAGTGGATGTGAATGATCAAGTGGCGAGTCTCTCTCTCTCTCTCTCTCTCTCTCCTCTCTCTCTCTCTCCCCCCTCTCTCAGGATCCTCTTCTCATCCCAGACCATCGGCTACTGTCCGCAGTTCGATGCTCTCATGTCGGATCTGACCGGATGGGAGAATCTCGTCGTACTCGCGAGGGCGCATGGCTTCACGTGAGACGCGCGGCAAAGTGGGGCGACCTGTCACTCTTTCAGAAACCCTTCCACTCACGTGGAGAACGTGTTGAAGCACGTGGGCATGGAGAAGCATGCACACAAGGCTGTCAACAAGTGCAGGTGAGATTATCGATTGATCAGCTGATCGACTTGGACCGTTTCCAGCGGCGGCCAGCGTCGGCGTCTGTCGGTCGCAGCTGCCATCCTGTCACAGGCGAACCTAATGATACTCGATGAACCCACAGCCGGGGTCGATCCTATGGTGAGGGAAGAGAGGGAGAGAGGGAGAGAGGGAGAGATAGAAAGGGAGAGAGAGGGGGAGAGGGGGAGAGGGGGAGAGAGAGGGGGAAAGAGGGGAAGGGAGAGAGAGGGAGAGAGAGGGGGAGGGAGAGGGGGAGATGACGTCATCTCAGGCTCGTCGCGACATCTGGGACAGTCTGTCGTCGATGCGGTCTTCTGGCACGGCCCTCCTTCTCACGTCTCACTCCATGGCCGAATGTGAGGCTCTCTGTGGGAGAATCGCCATTCTCAAGAAGGGAAGAATGATCGCCATCGGATCCGCACAGCATCTCAAGAGCAGGTAGAGAGGGGAGAGAGGGAGAGGGAGAGAGAGAGAGAGAGAGAGAGAGAGAGAGAGAGACAGAGAGAAGGATATAGTGGAATGGAGAAAAAGAGAGAGCGGAATGGCGGGAGAGAGACTTGTTGTATAGATTTGGCAAGAACTACTCTCTGTCTGTGAGCGTCCCTCTTGGTATGCCGGACTGGAATAAGAAGAAGGCAGAGGTAATCTCGCTTACCATGCACGAAGTACCCTCTTCAGATCATTTCCGAAGTCTCCAAGGAATTCGGAGCTGAGAATGTCTCTCTTCTCACTTCGTCTTTCAACTCCATTCGCTGGAAGGTGCATCGTTTTCGTAACTATACTATTACATGTTACCGTATGCCTTGAGATCTCTCGTTGTGTGAGTGAGCGTTGGTCGGCGATGTTCTCTCGGGTGCTGGATATTCGGAGGCGCGTGGGCGTGGAAGACTTCTGTCTCACACAGACTTCTCTCGAAGACACTTTCATGTTCCTGGCTGGAGTCAAGGAGGAGGCGGCGGAGAAGGAGAAGGAAAAGGAGGAGAGAGAAAAGGGAAAGGAGAAGAAATGGAGATTCAAGCTGTGTTAGAACTGATTAGAGAGATTAAGGATGCTTAGATGTACACCATTCCAATCACAAATGTATGCTTAAAATCAGATGATGTCTTGTGTTCGTGATAAATAATGTTCTTCTTACTGAATTCTTTTAGCGCGTTCTTTTAGCGCGCGCACAGCGCGCCTGCCTCTGAGAATGGCCGGATCGGTCGGGACGGAGGCGTGGGGGGAACTCATGTGTGGGACCACTGAAATGTTATTTTGAGTCCCAGTTTTGTGACACGTGTCATTAAATACTGACATATGTGCAGTAACCGATCAAAGAATTGTGGATGGTGTGTTTTGTGATAGTGGTGAGTGGGTGTTGTTTGTGAATGGAGACTTTTGTATCATATAAAGGTGCATAAATGTAGTTACGACATGATCGCCTCACTTTTTTGTATAGTGCTCCGCCAAAGGCAGAGCGTTCCAAAATTTCAATTCACCACATCATAAGATGAGCGATACTTTGAAATTACCTCAAACTTGGGTAATTAAACCGACAAAAGCGTTGTCTCGCGCTATATATGCACACACAGCAAGCAATGCTAACACAGTTCTGTCACATTTCACTGCAACTCGTTGTTTTTTCCTCTTATCAAGAAGAATTAATCATATAAATAACTTTAAAGAAGTTTTCGTGAAAATTCGATAACAAAATGTTTTGGTCGAACCGAACATTCCATGTACTCCCCGATGTGGATTTGCGGGGTACGTTTCGGGGCACAGTGCGATACGTTTTATAGTGACCCCCACAAAATAGTGTACCGTTGGAATTCTGGTTTCGCGAGGAATCCATTGCACTAAACTAGAAGTTTCTAGCTCAAAAACTGACCGAGTTATTCACGATTTTCTGAAGGCCCAATTTTGGGCCTTCGTGGATCCAGATGTGGGCCTTACCAGCGGTATCTCGATGGGGGTCGGTTTGAGCTTTTGGGGGTTTTTGAAAATGGAAATAAATGATCCGGGGAGTTTCAGGATGGGAAAAATGGGGTTTGGAGAGAAGAGGGTGATATGATATGAATATATTTTTTGCAAAAAATCAGGTGTCGCGCGAGAGCCGCGCGCGAAGAGAAAAGTGGCGAAATCGAGAGCTCGAGCTATGAAAGTGTGAGGTGTTTGCCATTTCGCTGTCAATGAGCGGCGCGCGCAGCGCGCTGGCGGCTATGATTGCATAGTGGTCAGTTGTGTTGCAATCGACTGGTGATGAAATTTTGATTGTGGAGTAAGAGTGATGAGGTGAGTCGGCTGGCGTCACGAAAAGTGTGTTATGATAGGTGGTGAGTGAGTGAGTGCTGATCGAAAATGGGGATTTGTGAGGGTCGAGTGAAGAGTGACTGATGGTGGTGAGTCAAGTGATATGACAAGTGATCAGAGTGATATCAGCGATCAATAAGTGAGTGATTATGGGGAGATAGGGAGTGTAATACATGGTTGGAGAGGTCTCGTCGAGGTGATTTCGAAGAGATGGAGTGTCAGTGTGAGTTGTATACTAATGGAGTGATGGTATCAGTGATACATGATAAAGTGATCAGGGTGATATCAGTGATCGGTGTTTCGTTTATATAGGTTTGAAATAGTGATAAAGTGATGAGATCATTGAAACGTAATGATGAAATAGGAGTGATATCAGTAATAAGTAATAAAATGATCTCTTTTCAAGAAAGTTCACAGTATTTCTCAAAAGAAAGTACTCGGATAGCATCAATGAAATGTTTTTTCCTTCAAAATCGCGATTATGACACGTACACTCCACATGGTGCCAAACATGCCACTTGATTCGAATTTTTCATTACAAAACATCAGGTGATGTGCGTTCACTGTTCGCTGAAACGTATTTGAAACGATTGCGGGTGAACATCATTGGTTTGCTGGCAGAACGTGAGAATAAGGGGATCAACATTGTGAAGTTGAAGTGCCAGTTACATGCAAAGATTGCAAAGTCGTCTACGTCAATCGATAAATCCATCGCTCTATCAATCGATACACTTCACAAATGCATACGCCGGAAGGTGTGACTCACGGCTGAACTCGCGCCTATAATGAATACAAAATGAACATTAGAGTACGATAATAATTGTGAATATCTGCATAGTATGTAATATGCATATCATATGCTGATAACTTTATATCTTGTATGTCGAAAACTTCTCTGTCAATCATAATCGATCTTTGTCTGTCAATCATAATCGATCTTCGTTTCATACGATCATAGGTCGTGCCATGTTTGCGATTCCAATTAAACCTGTTAATTTGATTTTATTTGCAGAGATAGAGGCATAGAGGGATGTGCAGCGATGAGAAGTATACGGCACACTACTGTATGCTTCATATCATCATGATTGTGTTATCATATTCTGTCAGATATAACGATTCCGTATAAACGATTGATTGATTGATTGATACCTTAACTCATAACTTAACTCACTACAGTCTATCACTATTTACAGTTTATCACTCGGCTCCAATTTCATAATAATAAGTTAAGTTGGCATAGATATAAGTTGGCATAAATAATAAAGTTGCTCACCTCACTGATTCATGTATAGTGCTCCGCCAAATGCAGAGCGTTCCAAAATTTGAATTCACCACATCACAAGATGAGCGAAACTTTGAAATTACCTCAAACTTGGGTAATTAAACCGACGCTGATGTCGGTTTATTCGATATATGCACCCGTGACAACTGTGTCCAACCGGGTTTAAGGCATCTCCTTTATCCGATCGTATATAGTGTCCAAGTGAGGTAAAGCTTGAAGGTTTTCAAAAAATGTCTTTTATACCACCCCTGGGTAGCATAAGCAACGGACCACGATCCTTACGAGGTATCAAGGTCTTATGCCACCTCTGGGTGGTATAAGGGCGGAGGGTGGTATAAGGCGCATGCGGGTGTAATATAAGTTTCCAATGGTGACCAAATCTTCGAATCTCCTAAAAAAAGAAGTTTATTAACTGCAAAAATTCAAAAGGTTACGTTACCCGGGATTCCCAAGCCGTCTCCGATCCAAGTACTAACCGGGCGCATCGTTGCTTGACTTGCCAGAACGGACGGGATGGCGTATTTTCAACGAGCTTTGAACGTAAGCGAGAGTTGAACGTAAGCGCGTGTATGGGACTCCTCACCTCACCTCACCTCACGTTGGTTCTTGCCTCGCCTCACATATATGGCGACCCGCTCTTTATCGACGGGTTCTTGCGATAAAATGCTCGGTCCACCCGCTAAATACCGCGGAGGTGATCCAACATGGCCCAACGTAACCCAAGTGTTGTCAATCACCTCATATTCCCTCGTGTGTGTATGAGTGACTGCGATTATTTCCCCCGGAGGGGAGGGCCGATCTCAGAGGCAAGTGCAAGACTGAGCCGACCCATGGAGAGCGAGTAGCAAGCTACTGCAAACTCTCCGATTTGCAAAAATAAGTTAAAATCAATGTGACCAACACCAATTGGACACGTATAGGAGTTCAAACCTATAAGAACAGAGTAAGAGTTTCCGGTGTGAACCGATTGAGAGAGAGGAGACATCAGAATGGGAGGCTGACAGCCGGGGCCCTCGGAAGTTTGAGGCTTGAGTGTGTGGGCACTCGCTGAAAATGCGAGGGGTCGTTCCCATAGGTGTTGCAAGGACAGTGGTTATATATTTTTACCTGAAGCCCAGAGGTCGTTATTTCGACTTGTTTACCTCAGCCACCGTCTCACCTAGGGCGGTATCAGTCATATGCGCACGCAGGGTGAATGGAGTGTTGTTTCGCTCCGCCCTACTCACTAGCGTGATACACTTTTGGTCACTGGTCGTTTTTCAGTTTTATCCTTTTGGGCGCGAATCCCCTAGGATCACCCCTAGCCCTAGCTGTGCAAGGACTCAAACGAGCCTTTGTACATCGCGACCAGTGAAGATGCGAGTCCCGCGTTCCGAATCTCAGCCAAAAGGCCGAGAAGCGATACTAAAACAGTTTCGTATTCCAAATTATGAACACTTTGCAATTAATATACAAAACGTTGTTGCGCGGGTGCGTTCTGCGATCGGTCGGATGGCGTGTCCTCTGAGATCGGTCGGATAGGTGGTGGGGCACAGGGTCAGCCGGCGACTGGTGCGGGACATCTGAAATTATAATAAGCAAAACAGTTGTATGCGAATATCAACGATGTCATAAAATAGTGACACAGGTGGCATGAACTTATGACACAGCAGATGACACCGGAAATGTGGATGGGTTGTTTTGTGGGAGTGATGGAGGGGTGATGTGCGTGAGTGGTGTATGTTATGGAGACACATGGTATGGTATAAGTTGGCATAAATAATAAATGTTACGACATGCTTACCCCATTTTTATTCAAAAATAGTGCTCTGACTCAGACAGAACGATACATCACCACTCAATACATCAACACCGGAAGCAATTCTGAAACAGTAATCACCGTGCTGAGTGAGACGTCATGTCAACGGCATGGATGCGTTCGTTGTGAGTGCACTTTCACTGTTTCATCGATGGTGTTATTGATGTGTGCTTGGTTGCAGAGACCGATGACGGCTCTCGTGGACCAGCGCGAGTCAAACTCTGTGCCGAATGCAAGTTCCGAACTGAGCAGGAACATGGGGCGAGTTGTGGCGTTCTCCGAATCTGAAATGTGCAGCTTCACGATGATGATGATGTGTGTGAGCTGTCTCTTTTAAATGAAACACCTTAACCGATAGATTCTCTCATTGCAATTTCTACTGTATATGCGCACGGAGTTGTACGAGAATTCCACCACATCCGGAATCTACTTTCTATGGAGAGATTCCGTAGCCAGTATGATATTCCTCCGCCCGATTGGCCTGTGTAAAGAACCATTCTTACTGTTTACTGTACAAAGTATTTCATCATAAAAATGTAGAGATTTTTCATTTTCATACGTTCTATATTTTCTTCTTTTCTTCTTCTTTTTTTTATTTTATCTCGCTTTCTCATTTTCCGCGTACGCGCACGCTCAAACATCAATGTGTTCTAGACAAGACATGTGTGTTTGTGTATGTTTGTATGATAAACATCACACCAATCAATACATC
Source organism: Rhabditoides inermis (assembly GCA_963966185.1). Classification (NCBI taxonomy): domain Eukaryota; kingdom Metazoa; phylum Nematoda; class Chromadorea; order Rhabditida; family Rhabditidae; genus Rhabditoides; species Rhabditoides inermis. The sequence goes on along the minus strand of CAWZYM010000339.1, from coordinate 263,758 downwards.
AATAACTCACCTAGACAGCCACCTCCGCACTGGCTGCCGTCTCGTCTAAATGGTCCATGTCGTGTTGTTGTGAGAAGTAAGAGCCTGAAAGTATGAGCATTCTTCCCAAACGCGACAGCTGGGATTTTCTCTACCGTTCTCTATCTCTGGGATTTTCTCTACCGTTCTCTATCCCCCCATCCTTGTCCCCATCCCCTCCTCTCCCTCCCCTCTCTCTCTATCTCTCTTAAACACCAACTAAACTCTATTCCCATTCTAACCATGTCCTTCCACCGTTTCGTTTTGATTCCATATGAAGAGTGGATTTTTAAACATTTCATAAAACATACAAAGCCAGATAATAAAACATGATGAAAACATGATATAAAACATACATATGAATGCGAACAAAGCCATATGATTCTCACTATCAACTCTAGTAGAGATGGTGATGTGTTTCGGCTGAGCGTCCCAGACCGGCATCAGACGAACTGTGCGCCAGTTCTCGCCTGCTGGAGAGCAGTCCTCTCCGCGCACGGCGGCGTGCCAGAACTGCCTGCAATGCATCCAGTCAGCACCCCATCACACTCCCTTTCCTATCTCCCCTCAACCACTCACTGCGCGGGAACAGCTTTCTGCTGCGGGCTTCAGATGGGCGTCAGATGACTGACGGCGGGAGGCTGGGGTAGTCACACTGCGAGGGATGGGAGAAAGCATAGGGGGAAAAGAGGGAGCGTCAGTGAAAGCGCGTGTTAATGGAGTACCGAGTACGAGCTGCATAGGTACGATACACTTCTAGCTCCTAGCTGATTCATTCTCCTCACCCGGGAGGATAGGTGACTTTCAATGTACAGTAAACCAGTACTAACTACAGTAACCCGAAATCTTGTCATGTCCGAAACGTGCCCGAAAATTAGATAGAGATCATGAAATGGGTACCGCCAGACTCGTACAGGACCGAACAAGGTCCCTGTATAGTGTATACTCTTTTCCTCTGAATCTTCTCTCTCTCTGCTTCTCTCCCTGTCTCTCACTCCCCCCAGCCGGACCCCATTCGTGAGGCGCGCTTTGAGATACGATTTGAATATAAGAAAAGATATCGACATGCGGTTTTCTCGTAGACCTTTCCTATCACACTGCGGTACTCTCTGCCAAGTTTCACGTTCTAATCTCAATCTTTCTGGGCCTCAATCCATTTCCGGCCAATTCACCCCTTGAGGGCAAATGATCGCTGATATGCATCAAATCACACCTCCGTAGAAATCTAACGCTTTCTTCGAACTCACCACCCTTAAATCTGTCTAGAAATACCCATAAACCCAATCCCTGGATTTTCTGTGACTTTCAATCTACAATAAACCAGTAATAGATACAGTAACCCGATATCTTGTCATGTTCGAAACGTGCCCGGAAATTAGATAGAGATATTGAAATGGGTACCGCCAGACTCGGACAGGGCCGGACAAGGTCCCTGTATACTCTTTTCCTGTGGCTCCTCTCTCTCTCTCCTTCTCTCCCTCTCACTCACTACCCGCAGCCAGACCCCATTCGTGAGACGCGCTTTGAGATACGATTTGAATCTAAGAAAAGATATCGACATGCGGTTTTCTCCTAGACCTTTCCTATCACTCTGCGGTACTCTCTGCCAAGTTTCACGTTCTAATCTCAATCCAGTCACTTTCTGGGCCTCAATCCATTTCCGGCCAATTCACCCCCTGAGGGCAAATGATCACTGATATGCATCAAATTACACCTCCGTAGAAATCTAATGCTTTCTTCGAACTCACCACTCTTGAATCTGTCCAAAAACACCTTTAAATCCTCTCCCTGGATTTTCTGTGACTTTCAATCTACAATAAACCAGTAATAGATACAATTCAATTCAACATTTATCCGGTATCGCATTATGTGATCATAACTCAAAACATCAATCATTCACAGAGTAGCGCCGGGAAGCAAAATTCTTCCATCTTGTCGCATCAGCGTCCGCGGCCACACTCTTCCATTCCTCCTCGAGGGTCCTCCTATTGGTCTGGATCGTCTTCTTGAATTCGTCGCTCCACTGTAGATGGGGGCGACCGGCCTTGCCTTTTCTTGGCGGGTTCCAATCGATCACGCGTCGCGTCCATCGGTCGTCGTTGCAAGTCATGATGTGGCGGGCGAACCTCCACTTCCTTGATCTCGCCTCGCACAGAACGTCTCGTAATCCCGTCAGTCGTCGTATATCCTTGCACGGCATTTTGTCCAGCAGAGTCAACCCGAGCATCTTTCGTTCCATTCGTCGTTGGACAGTTCTCAGCTTCTGCAGGTCTTCTCTCCTTAGACTCCATGTTTCGGCAGCGTAGGTGAGTGCGGGAAGAACTGCCATCCGAAATACTTTCCTCCGCAGTCGCATCGGCGCACTCTTCAGCGTCAGGAACTGACTATGGCGGAAGAAAGCGCCCCAGCCAGCCTGTATCCTCCTTGTCACCTCCACTCGATCGTCAGCCAGAAAACTAAGAGAGCGGCCCAGGTAGACGAATTTGTCCACGTACTCCACTTCTCCTCCGTCCAGTCTGATGCTCTTCTTCGGTCCGTTGCTCATGACCACCGTCTTCTTCCTGTTCACGTACAGCCCGTAGTCGCTGCTCTTCTCCGCGAGTTCCTCCAGCATCCTTTCTGCAGCCGAGGCCGAACGTGCAAAAAGGATGATGTCGTCAGCATAACAGAGATGAGTCAGCTTCTGTCCTCCAATGTCCAGTCCGGCTCCAACGAAGTCGAAGTCCATCTTGGCACAGATTTCAGCAAGCACGCAGTTGAACAGATGAGGAGATAGCGGGCAGCCTTGGCGCACACCTTTCTTCACTTCGATTTCGGCCGGTGTCCCTCGAACGTTCACTTTCGTCTTGCCATCGTTGTAGATACTCTGCAGCAGTCGGATGTAGGCGGGGTGCACTCCACATCTCTTCAGCGCAAGCCACGTGTCGTTGTGCTCGATGGAGTCGTAGGCCTTGGCAAAGTCCACAAAAACCAGGTAGCCGTGGTAGCCGTGGCGATAGAGTTTGTAGATCACTTCTCGCGTCACCAGAATATGGTCGTTGCAGCTGAATCCTCTCCGAAAACCGGCCTGCTCCCGCGGCTGCTGCGCCTCCAAAGACGGTTGTAGTCGAGCGAGCACAGTCCGCATTAGCAGCTTCAGCAGCGTCGAAGACACAGAGATCGGTCTGTAGTTGCCGATGTCGAGTGGGTCGCCCTTTTTGTACAGCAGCGATACCAAGGAGTCGGCCATGTCGTCAGCGATCCTCCCTCCAGTGAGACAGGTGTTGAACAGCGCGGCAACGTACTCCAGTAGTATCGGCGGCGCGTACAACAGACTCTCCGTAGATATCCGGTCAGGTCCTCGAGCGACATTCCTCTTCATCAGCACCAGGACGCGACGAATCTCCTCGGCAGTAAACTCCTCCGGTAGCGGTTCATCCACGTCGAACGTCGGGAACGGCAGCCAGGCAGTGTCAAAGAGAGCGTTGTAGAAGAGCCGGATAACTTGGCAGACGTCAGCGGGGCGGGTGGCGATCGTGTCGTCGACGGCACGTAGGTGTCCCATCAACGTCCTCGAGACCTCCTGTCTTCGCAGTGCCTTCCTTGACGCGATTCCTCTCCGGTATAGTGCTATGTGGCGTCTCTCCAAATCCTTCTCGATGGCAGACCGAATTGCCTTGTTGATCAGAGTCAGTGAAATGCGGGAAGCCGAGTCGTCCTTTCCTAGCAGCAGTCTCCTTTGCCTGAACAGCTCCATAGTAGCATCTGACAGGCGCGGATCAGGCGGCGTGAATGTTGAAGTGGCCCATTCCGCGTCCTTCACTGCGTCGCACAGGATACGGTAGTGTACCGTAGCATCCGACGAGCGCGGCAGCGGCGTCCTCGACAGCAAATCTCCAATCTCCTTTCTGTATTCTTTCCAGTTCGTTTTCCATCTTCCTTTCGTTTTCGGCTTCCTCTTGGGCAGGTGGACTCGCAGCTCCATCCGGACCATCCGGTGGTCGGACCGGAAGTCGAACTGGTTCAAAGCCCGGCAGCTCCTCACTCCGTCAAGACTCCGCATGAAAACGAAATCATAACAAGAGCGAGTACCTTGGGCAGATCTCCAAGTCCAGAGTCGCCCCGTCCGGTTCCGGAAGTAGGTGTTTCCGGCGATCCATCCGTTGCTCTCGAGCCACTCAGCCAGTATCTCTCCTCTTCTGTTTCTGGCACCGTATCCATACGGGCCAACGCAGCGCTCCGAGTCCACGATTCTTCTTCCCAGCGATGCATTCATGTCACCGAGGACAACTACGCGGAAACGGCAGCGAACCCCGGATTCGGACCGACGAACGCTTACCGATCCACCACCCCGGGGGCTCTTCTGCTTGGAACCGGGGCGGGTGCAGTCATCCAAGGCTTCAAGAGTGCGTTCGTATTCTTCATCCGTGTACGACGTGGTCTCCATGTAGACGCAAACCACGCGCAACGTGTACTCCTCCATATCCAGGTCGACGAAACACAACCGCGGTGAGACGGCAGTGAATCCGACGACGCGATTCGCGTAGACGGGGCTCAATAGAAAACCCACGCCATGCTTCTTTCCTCCTCCGGTGTGGTAGAATTCGTACCGGCTCTGGTTCAGAAGACGTTGCCCGGGTGCGTCGCGCTTGACTTCGCAGAGCCCGAGAACGTCCACTTTCACCTTGTTCACGGCCTCCTCCAGCTCCAATAGTCTCCTCTCTGTCCGGAGAGAGCGAGCGTTGAGGACGGCGATGTTGATGACGTCCTTTCGCTCCATCGGGCTTCTCCGTGCGGGCCCAGTCGTGACTCACGGAGGCTTCCAGAACATGCGGCAGCGACGGCCGGGGGAGCGAGAAATGCACCCGACCGGCCGCCGTGACGAAAAGAAATGGAAGAAAAGGGCCGAGGGCGTGCCGGCAGAGGAGCGGGAGGTCGTCGATCGAGTGATCGGCGGCCTCGACGCCCCTCGTCCCGGCAATGCCTTTGGACGCCTCAGCAGCATCTGCCCCAGCTGCTTCTCTCTCTCTAATAGATACAGTAACCCGATATCTTGTCATGTTCGAAACGTGCCCGGAAATTAGATAGAGATATTGAAATGGGTACCGCCAGACTCGGACAAGGCCGGACAAGGTCCCTGTATACTCTTTTCCTGTGGCTCCTCTCTCTCTCTCTCCTTCTCTCCCTCTCACTCACTACCCGCAGCTAGACCCCATTCGTGAGACGCGCTTTGAGATACGATTTGAATCTAAGAAAAGATATCGTCATGCGGTTTTCTCCTAGACCTTTCCTATCACTCTGCGGTACTCTCTGCCAAGTTTCACGTTCTAATCTCAATCCAGTCACTTTCTGGGCCTCAATCCATTTCCGGCCAATTCACCCCCTGAGGGCAAATGATCACTGATATATCAAATAGTGAATTAGTGAAATAGTGAATAGTGAAATAGTGAATTATATCAAATAGTGAGTTGTTCAATATTTTAGGTAGTATATCTATGAGCATCGAACAATACTCGAAGATAACTACACCGATGACGTTTGTCATAGGAGGTGTAGATCATGACAACGCGGACATGATGTCAGAAAAAAGTAAACATTTCAAGACTCCTCTCTCTCCCTCCCTCCCTCTCTCTCTCTCTCTCTCTCTCTCTCTCTCCCTCTCTCTCTCTTTCTCCTGTCTCAGTACTATTACGCATATTCATTATAGTGATTCGATCGATCATCACCACAGTTTCCCTCTCGATCACCACTTCGAGCTTTTCCATTTTCCTCGTCGAGGAGAAGACGTCGCAGTATAGACATCAGGTGTGTTTTGCTGATAGAAGTCTCGCAAGTCTGCTACATTCCAGCAACTCCTCACTGGCGCGTCTCCCTTCATTCTGTGGACAGTGTCGATGCTCTTCGACTTTAGTCTCTTCCTCGCAGCTGCTCTCTGCTTCGCTGCCATTCATATGCTCGTGCATTGGCTCGATGGACACGTGGCTCAGTCAGTTCGCACCGTTCTTCCATCACATTCTTGTCTCTTCAGCATTTTCTTCATTTGGGTTCTGTATGTGCTCGAAGTGATCCCTCTGATTTACGCCACCTCGTCGCTGTTCAAGTCTACTGTCAAGGTAGAAACAGTCAAGAGAGCCAAGTTTCTTTTTTTTTAACTGCTCACTCTGATGTCTTGCACTGTTTCTCTCATGTGTGCACGGTTATAAACTTATTATTAGTAAAAGTATTAATATTATCATGTTTTGTATGACGAGGACACACTTGAGGCAGCGATGATGCTGATCGTGCTGCAATTCGCTCTCAACATGGTGGCTGACATGTCTTTCTTCATCGTTTCCATGATTCTTGTGACGTTCACGCGAGACTTTCGAGTCATGCAGAATGCTACCAAGATCGTACAGGTGAACAGCGTCCTCATTTGCAACCGAAACAACGCCGATTGTTCAGATGATCTGTCTGGTGTTGATTCCAACGTACCCGATTTCGTATAGTGCCACGTCAATTAGCACTTATTCGGTCGCACCGATTGGAGGAGTCTGGGATTGGGAGAATCTAGGTGAGATTAGTGTACCTTCCTTCTTAATCATTTATCAATTGTTATCACTGTTTAGGCACTCCTGTTATGATCATGTCAATTATGATTGTCGCGCTCAACGCGGTTTTCGTGTTGTTGCAGTACAAGAAGATTCGTCTCATGCTGATTAAAATGACAGCGATTCGCAGAAAGAATGCCGATCGATCGGAAGCGGAAAAGAAGGTTCTTTCTACACTGTTTTACTAAAGAAGTAAAGAACTTGATGGAAGACAAGTGACATGTCGGCTAGACTAACCGAACTCGATACATCAATCATTCGGATCTCTCACAACCTGCGTACTGTAGGAAGTGGAGAAGGACGCTGACGTTTGCAATGAGCGCACGCGGGTCGAGACTCAGTCGCAGACGGTGGATTGGGAGACGGGGGCGGCTGGCACGAAGGGAGTGACTGGCACGAAAGGAGTGACTGCACAGACCGCACAGTCCAATGGACCACTCATAGAGATCACCGCACAAGCGCCCGACTCCAAGGATGTGTTGACGGTGAGTATGTTGCGTAGTGTCTAGGCAGTTGTGAGTGCATAGTGAGTGCATATGTGATTAGGTGAACCACCTCGTGAAGCGCTACGACGGCGGGAAACTGACGGCGGTCGATGACGTCATGTTTGGAGTCAAGTCCAAGGAGTGCTTCGGACTGCTCGGTGCGATTGCAATGACAAATAGACAACTAGTTTCATGAAGAAGGGTATGATAACACGTCTCCCGTTCTCAGTTGGCGTCATACCGGTCCGCGCTTGACGGTCTGATTTTATGCAAGGGCATACAGGAATGGCCGCATTTACACATAAAGTGCTCGGCTAAAGGCTCCTATTGACGGCTCAATATTTGAATTCGCGCGCGAAAAGACTGTGGGGAGGGGAGAGACGCAGACAGTGAGCTCGCGCCGCTCTCTCACTTTCCCTTGTCTCTCGCGATTCGAACTAAGAAAGTAGACCGTCCAGCGACTGTATGCTATTCGCATTGCAGCTGTTTGTTGATTTCAGGCACGAACGGCGCCGGAAAGACGTCCACGTTCAATGTGATCACAGGGGAACAGTTCGCCACCGAGGGAGAGGTGACCATAAATGGAGTGGATGTGAATGATCAAGTGGCGAGTCTCTCTCTCTCTCTCCCCTCTCTCTCTCCCCTCTCTCTCTCTCTCCCTCTCTCTCCCTCCCTCTCAGGATCCTCTTCTCATCCCAGACCGTCGGCTACTGTCCGCAGTTCGATGCTCTCATGTCGGATCTGACCGGATGGGAGAATCTCGTCGTACTCGCGAGGGCGCATGGCTTCACGTGAGACGCGCGGCAAAGTGGGGCGACCTGTCACTCTTTCAGAAACCCTTCCACTCATGTTGAGAACGTGTTGAAGCACGTGGGCATGGAGAAGCATGCACACAAGGCTGTCAACAAGTGCAGGTGAGATTATTGATTGATCAGCTGATCGATTTGGACCGTTTCCAGCGGCGGACAGCGTCGTCGTCTGTCGGTCGCAGCTGCCATCCTGTCACAGGCGAACCTAATGATACTCGATGAACCGACAGCCGGGGTCGATCCTATGGTGAGAGAAGAGAGGGAGAGAGAGGGAGGGAGGGAGGGAGAGAGAGGGAGAGAGGGGGGGAGGGAGAGAGAGGGGGGAGGGAGAGATAGAAAGGGAGAGAGAGGGGGAGAGGGGGAGAGGGGGAGAGAGGGGGAGGGAGAGAGAGGGAGAGAGAGGGGGAGGGAGAGGGGGAGATGACGTCATCTCAGGCTCGTCGCGACATCTGGGACAGTCTGTCGTCGATGCGGTCTTCTGGCACGGCCCTCCTTCTCACGTCTCACTCCATGGCCGAATGCGAGGCTCTCTGTGCGAGAATCGCCATTCTCAAGAAGGGAAGAATGATCGCCATCGGATCCGCACAGCATCTCAAGAGCAGGTAGAGAGGGGAGAGAGGGAGAGAGAGAGAGAGAGAGAGAGAGAGAGAAGGATATAGTGGAATGGAGAAAAAGAGAGAGCGGAATGGCGGGAGAGAGACTTGATGTATAGGTTTGGCAAAAACTACTCTCTGTCTGTGAGCGTCCCTCTTGGTATGCCGGACTGGAATAAGAAGAAGGCAGAGGTAATCTCGCTTACCATGCACGAAGTACCCTCTTCAGATCATTTCCGAAGTCTCCAAGGAATTCGGAGCTGAGAATGTCTCTCTTCTCACTTCGTCTCTCAACTCCATTCGCTGGAAGGTGCATCGTTTCCGTAACTATACTATTACATGTTACCGTATGCCTTGAGATCTCTCGTTGTGTGAGTGAGCGTTGGTCGGCGATGTTCTCTCGGGTGCTGGATATTCGGAGGCGCGTGGGCGTGGAAGACTTCTGTCTCACACAGACTTCTCTCGAAGACACTTTCATGTTCCTGGCTGGAGTCAAGGAGGAGGCGGCAGAGAAGGAGAAGGAGAAGGAGGAGAGAGAAAAGGGAAAGGAGAAGAAATGGAGATTCAAGCTGTGTTAGAACTGATTAGAGAGATTAAGGATGCTTGAATGTACACCATTCCAATCACAAATGTATGCTTAAAATCAGATGATGTCTTGTGTTTGTGATAAATAATGTTCTTCTTACTGATGAATTGTGTTGATACTTTTGTTTAGAATTGTTGAGATACAAGTCACCGTTCCGAGCTCAAAAACAGAGGTCAAGAATCGAAATCGCGACATTGTAACCACTATACCATCGGGACATCATTCTCTGTTCTTCTATCAGAATCAAATCTTTCAAAATTTCAAATCTTTCAAGAACCAATAAACAGTATTCACAGTATTTTTATTCATGATCAACTCAACAAACAATTTTTTGTAATCAATTTTCACCATACAACTTCTCCATAACAGGGAACATAACAACTAGTGCAACAAGAAAACTAACGAAACAACCGGAAACACTCCGAGGCCACACTCTGCTGACTCTCTCCTCATTCTTCTCACACAGACACTCCTATCGAAGCGAGGTCGGGAGGCTTCGAACCATCCAACATGCGCTTCGCACGACCGAATGCCGTTCTACAAAAGAGAGGGTGGAGAGAGAGAGAGGGGGGAAAGGGCAGAGGGGAGAGAGAGTGGGGAAGAGAGAGAGAGAGAGAGAGAGAGGGAGTGGAAGAGGGGAGACACTCGACCCACCTGATAGTCTGCATGTTGTGTGCCCGGGTGACACACCGAGCCGTGTTCTTCCCATCGTATGGCTCCTCGAGGAAGATGTAGAAGTGAGCAGTGTCGCCCGGCAGACGCTCCCTGTAAACAACCGCTCTCTCTATCCCTCTCTCTCTATATATATATATATATACCTCTCTCTCCCTCTCTCTCTCTCTCTCTCTCTCTCTCTCTCTCTATACCTCTCTCTCTCTATACCTTTCTCTCCCTCTCCCTCTCCCTCTCTCTCTATATACCTCTCTCTCTCTCTACCTTTCTCTCCCTCTCTCTCTCTATACCTCTCTCTCTCTACCTTTCTCTCCCTCTCTCTCTCTCTCCCTCTCTTCCTCCTCTCTCTGTTTTCCATTCTCTCACCTCGAATAGACACATCCGTTCCTGATCGAAATGGCGCTCGAGTTGAAGTCGAAGTCAGCATAGTAGTGGAAGAATGCACACAGCAGCTCTCCCACACTCTGCTCGTTCAGAGGACGCTCTGACAACACACAAACATGTGCAAACCAGTTACGCACGTGTATGGGTCGCAACAATTTCGTACGGATGAGGATGACATGTCTGATAAAATGCTTCGAAACGCTGTCGCAAAGGCAGTTTCGGAAAGACCGACGAGCACAGATTGTACAGCCACGGTTGCAACAAGTTGCCAGACAAGCAGGCAGGTAGACAGGTAGACAGGCAGGCAGACTCACCGGGGAGGGGCGGGTCGAGCTCCTCGAACAGACTCAGCTCGTGCGGCAGAGGCTGCGTGGCGAACTTCTCCGGGTAGAGAGCCTGGGAAGGAGAGAGTGAGGGAGAGAGAGAGGGAGTAGGAGGGAGCGAGAGAGGGAGTGGGAGGGAGAGGGCGAGTAGAGGAAAGAGAGAGAGAGAGAGAGAGAGAGAGAGAGAGAGAGAGAGAGAGAGAGAGAGAGAGAGGAAGAGACTAGTTCACCTGGAGGTTGGGCAGGACCGCCGGTCGCACAGCGCATTGCAGAAAGTGTATCACCAGAACAATCAGCGAGTAGCTGAAATGACAAATAATGAAAATTTCGCACAGTTCAAATCACATCTTCCCCAATCCCCATATATACATTGAAAATTTCAGCCCTTTTTATAAACTCAAACATTCGAATTTATACACCTGCCAACCTCACCTGTTGAAAGTGCCGGTCATGGCATCGTTTATACCAGACACGATAGCCCAGTGCTTCACCAGAAGGGCCAAGGCTGGGAAGCGGTCGTCCACTCTAGAGAGGAGAGGGTAGAGAGAGGGGGGAGAGCGAGGGAGAGAGATAGAGGGAGAGGGGGACAGAGAGAGAGGGGAGGGAGAGAGAGAGAGAGAGAGAGAGGGAGAGAGAGATGAGAGAGAGGGAGAGAGGGGAGAGAAAGAGAAAGAAAGAGAGAGGGGGAGAGAGAGAGGGGGAGGGAGAGAGAGGAAGGAAGAGAGAGGGGAGAGAGAGGAAGGAAGAGAAAGGGAAGGAGAGAGAGGGAGAGAGAAAGAGAAAGAGAAGAGGGTAGAGAGAGGGGAGAGAGAGGGAGGGAGAGAGAGGAAGGAAGAGAGAGGGAGAGGAGAGAGAGAGGGAAGAAGAGAGGGGGGGGGAGAGAGAGGGAAGAAGAGAGGGGGGGGAGAGAGGGAGGATAGAGAGAGGGTAGAGAGAGAGAGAGAGAAAGAGAGAGAGAGAGAGAGAGAGAGAGAGAGAGAGAGAGAGAGGGAGAGAGAGACGACGCCTACCTGGAGTAGTAGTGGATCAGGTGGCTGTTGTAGATGCCGGGCGTGTTGTTCACGTTCATGTCGATCTCCAGTCCATCGAACCGACCCTTCAGCTCCATTTTGATGATCGGCACCTGAACGACGTCCATCAAAGAAGACACAACACACACATCGCACCACAACTCGACTACCATCAAAATCATTTTCAGACAAGCTTTGCTATCACATTTAGAAAACCTCAATAACCATGCGACTGTTATGTATGGAGCACAAAAAGTCTTAAAACACATACCAAACAATTTCATGGAGATTGTAGAAAGTACAAAAGACGATCCCGTCTCCCACCTTTGCCGGTATCACATCGTACGTCTTCATAATGGGCTTGAGTGCGGGCGAGCGGAGAGCGCGCTGCGCCTTCCGAAGACAGTTCACCGCGTACCTACAAGTGAGGGGGGGCGTGGCCAGGGTGGGCGTGGCGCGTGCGACTCACGATCGCTCCGTCTGCTGGACACCCCTCGGGTCGGAGATGGTCATGCACACGTCCATGTCGCTGTTGTAGCTGCCGCACCCGTTGACGGTCGAACCCACCGCGAACATCTGACAGTGCATGCCAGGGAACATCTGAAACGAGTGGGGATAGAGGGGGAGAGAGGAAGAAAAGGGGAGGGGAGAGGGGGAGGAGAGGAGAGCATATCCATACATGTCTAGTACAACTATGCTCACCAGGCAATATCCGATAGAAAGGAGGGGGAAATGCAAGAGGAATACAATATGCCTACGCGCCCCAGGGAACAGTTGAGATTGGAGAATGCTAACAAAAAAACTATACCTTGGCAATCTCATCGTGAAGCAGCTGACGCGCCTGCATCTTCCACGCATACGTCTGCAATCGACAATCGTCACACGCTCCGCCCACCCAAGCCACGCCCACCTCGTCGTCCTGTCCGTTCGACTTGTAGTGGGCCCAGATCTTGTCGTTGAACACCTCGAACGCCTCTCTGCAATTCCACGGTTCCATCCACGCCCCGCCCCTACTTGCCCCGCCCACTCACGGGAACTTGATGCGGTACTCCCTCATCTTCTTCGAGATGGGAAGGGCGGCGACGTTGCACTCGATTCCGAGAAGATCGTCCTCGTAGTTCGAGGGAAGACACGCGGCCGGAGAGAAGTCTGCAGGCAGCGAGATTCACACTGCATGCTTGTCAACTTGTCATGCATCCCCCGCGTTAGCCTACCAAGATTTTGACCCTACTGCATACTCCCATTCACATTGTTGTGATTGCAATGTCATGTACACCTATAATGATTCCAGATAAATCTCTGAACTGTAATGCTTATCTATAGAATCAATGTCTGGAATCAACAACAACAACAAAACCATGCACCATGTCGAATGCAGCACGTGTGGTATGGCAGGCACAAATCGCTTTCTCGCACAACGCGTGTTTCACTCCATGGTAGTTGCGGTCAGCAATCATTCGCTCACACCTGCCACCACTCACCCAGCACGGCGTCCCTCCTCCTCCTCCGTCCCCTCTTATCCCCATTCTCGCCCTCGAATCCATACTTCTCCAGGTGCGCCTGCTGCTGCTGAAACATCATCAACCATCAATACCCTTCCGACACAGCTACCTCACCCGTCCAGCCACATTCTCATTTCTCATTGCAACCATCAGTCTATCCATCTGAACGGCACTAATGGACCTCTATATCTCTCTCTATCTGTCTTTCCCTCTCTCTGTCTCTCCCTCTCCCCTCTCTCTCCCTCTCTCCACTCACTCTCCCTCTCCCCACTCACTCCCTCTCCCTCTCTCTCTCCCCCCCTCTCCCTCTCCCCACTCACTCTCTCCACCTGTTCTCTCTCTCTCCCCACTCACTCTCCCCTCTCCCTCTCCTCTCTCTCTCTCTCTCTCTCTCTCTCTCTCTCTCCTCCCTCCCTCTCTCCCTCTCCCCTCTCCCCACTCACTCTCTCCACCTGTTCTCTCTCTCTCCCTCTCCCCTCTCCCCACTCACTCTCTCCACCTGTTCTCTCTCTCTCTGTCTCTCCCTCTCCCCACTCACTCTCTCTCTCTCCCTCCCTCCCTCCCTCTCTCTCTCTCTGTCTCTCTCTCCCCCCTCTCTCTCTTTCCCCACTCACTCTCTCCACCTGTTCCAGATACTCCTCAAACTCCCCGCCCGCCGTTCCGGTCGGATCGACGAGGAAAGACGCGTTGCGACTCTCAAATACAAACGTGTCAACACACTCACAAACACGGCAATTAGGAATTCGCACCACGCACCACCGCACGACTGCACCATCACACCATCGCACCACATTCTATCAATGTGGTGCGGTGGTGTAGTGGTGCGGTAGTGTGGTGGTGCGTGGTGCGATTTCCTAATAGCCCACAATCACACACAAAACGATGTGTGTGACAGTTCCAGACATTACCGTACACTGCCACGTGAACACTACAGTACCTCTTATCCGTGCCACACTCACCCTTGCCATTCCATTGTCTCGCAGGTACGCAGCCACATCTCCCTCGTCCCCACTCTCCTCCCCTGCTCCCCCTCCCCCTCCTCCTCCTCCTCCATCTTCCATATCCATGTCATCATCGGCTTGCTCATCTGCCAACTCATCCGCCGCGCGCTCAAAGTCGTCCTGGTTCACCTGAACAGACCATAATATACGAAACACATGCGAAAGTTGAGTAGCAATCAGTCTCTTCGAGCCACACTGTCTTTGCGATGCGTTTCGAAAGGACCACACCTGACCTATAGTCTCCCCCCCCTCACCTGTCCATTCCAACCACACCTGACCTATAGTCTCTCCCCCCCTCACCTGTCCATTCCAACCACACCTGACCTATAGTCTCCCTCCTCCCCTCACCTGTCCATTCCAATTCCTCCTCTCCTCATCCTCCTCCTCATAGTATCTCTGTGCGGACGCGGGCCTCTGTCCCTGCACTGTCTGCTGTCTCGCCTGCCTGGCAGACGGATCCACGGGGGCTGCCGTATTCACATTCAACGACAGATCCAGGGAGCTCCCGTTCGGCTGAAAAGCAAACGTTCATAGTGTGTTCGAGAAACAGTTCCACTCTTTCCACCACAGCACAACAGAATCCGTTCGACCAGACCATTGATTTATCGATTGATTATCGATTGACCCACCAGCGGTTCGACGTCCGAGTCTTCGTCCGAATCCAGGACCACCTCAGCGATCACGCGGCCCTTCACTGGCTCCTGCGAAAAAATAAACAGTTCACAAACAATATCAGACACTTTATGAGTGAACAAATGGCAACTTTCTAAATGTTAGTAACCATTTCAATCAACTTCTTTATTAAACCAAATGTTTCAGTACTCAGGACTTGCCTCACTCACTCTGACATAGTCGTACACGACATCCTCCGTCTTGACACGCTTCGCAGGCGGAGGGGCCAACTCCTTCTCCTCCTGCTCCTGCTCCTTCTCTCCCTCTGCCGGCTGAATGAACGCAGCCTTGTTCTGGCCCTCGATAGAACGCTGAAATGTGTCAGTGAACGTTTCTCTCTCTCTCTCTCTCTCTCTCTCTCTCTCTCTCTCCATCCCTCTCCTCTTCCATATCCCCCCTCACCCTTGTCTGCTCGGCCTTCTTCGCCTTGTTCATCTCCGTGCACTCGTGTCGCACCTCATTCTGGATCAACTTCGACAGCTTCTGAAAAGCGAGCCGATCATTCAATTGAAATAAAACAGCTACGAAAATATAACAGAATTGTAGAGGATAATTTCTAATCAATGCTTTCTAATGTTCTCTCTCTCCCTCTCTTTTTCTCTCTCTCTCTCTTTCTCTCTCTCTCTTTTTCTCTCTCTCTCTCTCTTTCTCTCTCTCTCTTTCTCTCTCTCTCTCTCTTCCTCTCTTTCTCCTCCTCCCACTTTCTCACCTTCTCCTCGTGCGTTGCGATGCAGAACATCCCACACGCCGTTAGCAGCGTGTTGAACCGGGCTGCAATAAATCAATATGATCAAACAAATCGATAATCGATCGATACTCACGCTTGTTGAGCATCTTCTCCATCTTGGTGAGTATGGCCACCACTTGATCCACACCATTCGTCGACCGAGCCTGCACACACATAATAAATGCACAAACTATGAGCAATACGTTTCAACATCTGAGGATACGTTTCAACATATACCGCAAACTAGTTTAGAAAAACATTCGAAAAAATGTGACAACTGTGGCATATGTTTCACCACCCCATATAGAGTGTTCTACCTCATTGTACTTGAATATATAGTTTGAAAACGGTCGATCAAACCACGCACCCCTCTCCTTTTGATGTCGTTGTATGTCTGTCGATCGATGAATCCAGTGGTGAAGAAGTTGAGAAGATTGTTGGCAGCAGACAACTCGGCAGCACTCAAACACACAAACTACAATCACTGAGAAATAATGTCTAAACAATGCTTCATCATTTCATATTCAAAATGTTCCCCTATATACAGTTAGCCAAAAGTATAAGCTTACATCACCCAATCGCATACTAACACACGACTACACTAATCGTAGAAACATATTGCGAGGGAGAGAGGGAGAGAGGGAGAGAGGGAGGGAGGGAGAGAAAGAGAGGGAGAGAGGGAGATAGAAAAAGAGGGAGAAGGGATGACTGACACTCGGTTGCATCCGGTGCCGCTGGTTCCGAACACAAAGTAGGGCATGTGATCGAACATCCACTGCTGTCGACAGAGAGCCTCGTTCGTGCGCGCGTTCATCTCTACAAACAAAGTCTCCTTTGATAATCGATCTAGTACACAAATCATACAAGACCCGGATGAACAAAATATGATATAAAATATGATCGAAACACGGTACCATAACCGTCTGCCTCTCTTGTTTTCCGCGCTATTGCCGAGAGCTGACTCTCCGTCTTTCTCTGATTTACCCACCGCCCGCAACTTATTGCGAGCACAGAACTATATGCCTGTTCCCTTCCCGTCCATGCTCCTCTTTCCTCCTCCTCCTCCTCCTCCTCCCCTCTCCCCCCAACCTACCAGTAGTCGTCTGCGTGTGAATGGGATGACCGATTCGCGCAGCCACCTCCAGAGCAAATTGAATGCTCCTCAAACAACGCACATCAACATCAGTCTCTTTCCCCAGTCCCAAGTCCTCGCTCCTTCCTCCATTCACTGAACTACCACATACCACGGGGGTGTTACCAAATGCCACATAGTACGAAATGAAAAGTACGAAATGAAAAACAGTAAATCAATTACTACCCTACTAGTCTACACACACTAAGAAGTAAACTAGTAATTTTAAAGATGAGTGACTGACTCATGCTTGCTGGGTCCTTGTAGGATTCCCTGCTCAGGAGGCTGCTCGCACTGCTTCTGTAGGAGAGCCATCTGGAAGGGAGGTCATCTCTCTCTCTCTCTCTCTCTCTCTCTCTCTCTCTCTCTCTTCCTCCCTCTCTCTCCTTCCTCTCTCTCTCTCTCTCCTTCCTCTCTCTCCCTCCTCCCCTCTCTCTCTCTCTCTCTCTCTCTCTCTCTCTCCTCCCTCCCCCTCTCATCTCTCCTCTCTCTCTCTCTCTCCTTCCCCTCTCTCTCTCTCTCCTCCCTCTCCCTTCTTCCTCTCTCTCTCTCTCTCTCTTTCCCCTCTCTCTCCCTCTCTCCCTCCTTCCTCTCTCTCTCCCTCCCTCTCTATCTCTCTCTCTCTCTCTTTCTCTTCCACCCACCCTCTTGGCCTCCTCGGCCTCGATCCTCTTCTGGGCGGTCGTCTTCTGCAGTGCCGACCCACTCGGGCCTCCGCCGACCACTCCATTCAACTGCAGTTGCATCACACTCGCCATCGCCTCACGCTCACGAGCCTCAACATCAACCATCAATCAATCAATCAATCAATCAATCGATAATTAATCAATACCCACCGCCGCCCGATTGGCCTTCTTCCTGGCGTTCTTCGACAACTTCGGAGCATTCGGCTCCATACTCGTACCTGCAAACCGATTCGATACAATCAATCAATAACAATCTCAGATATCACATCAGATCCGGGAACTGATCACATCTCACACGCTCATAAAACACTGACAATATAAATAAACTTTATACTTACACACAAAAACGCAACAGATCAACGAGAACCGTAACATGCTCAACAAAAATCTCTTCTACGACCAGCCTCCCCCTCCGCCGAACCCTCCACTCTGCTTCTGCTTGCCCTTCTGCGCCTGTGCCGGCCTCTGCTCGGCTCGCAGAGGAACGAGAGTGGTCGCCCTCGCTCCCGCCTCTCCCCTCCCTGCCACTGTGCCCCTCCATAGCCACCCCCACTCCCCGGCTGGAATGTCTGCCACAACTGCGCCCCCACACTCGTTCGCCCTCCTCCTCCTCCTCCCCACTGAGATCCATAGTACTGTGGCTGCGCCTGCTGCATACCGTATCCGTACCCTCCATAGTACTGTCCCTGCTGAGGATGGACAGCCATCCCTCCTCCTCCACCCATCACTGCTCCACTCCATCCTGCTCCTCCTCCTCCCGCCGGCACTGCTCCATTCCACCCTGCTCCTCCTCCTCCATACCCGTTCCACTGCGGCTGTAGACTGATCTGCTGTCCTCCATACACCTGCTGGGGGAATCCGGCGTATCCCGAGCCCGCAGTCGGGACTGTCCTATCCGCTAGCACAACTGGCTGTTCCGCCCTCGCCGGTGCTGCCACCGGCTCTGGAACAACGACAGCAGTGACAGGAACCACTGGCTGTGTCACCACTGGTGCGACGACTGGTGCTGCCACCACGGGAGGCGGCGGCGGTGGTTCCTTGGCAATCTTCTCCAGCTGCTTCCGTATCTTCTCCTGCATCCGCCGCTGGTACGCGTCCATGGGCGCTTCTCCCTTCTCCTCCCCTGCTCCTGCTCCTGCTCCTGCTCCTTCTCCCCACTGCGCCTCCTCGCTCCACTCTCCCCACTCTGTCCACTCCTGATGAGATCCTTCCTGATACCCATACGCCTGCTGGAATGTGGCACCGGAAGCGGGCTGAAAAAGGGCTCTCTCTCCCTCTCTCTCTCCCTCTCTCTCTCCCTCCCTCTCTCCCTCTCTCCTCCTCTCTCTCCCCCTCTCTCTCCCCCTCTCGCTCTCCCTCTCCCCCCCCCTTTCTCTCTCCCTCTCCCTCTCCCTCTTAACCTGATTCTTTTCTCATGCTATTTGTTTCAGGTTACTGCTCGCTGAAATACTCAGGTTTGCGTTCGGGTGATGAGGACTTCCGCATGTTGATCGTCATGAGTCGTCGTGGAATGAAAGCAATGAAGAAGGCTATCAGGTGGAGTCAGGAGGGAACGTACAGAACAAGAGTGCGGCGAACTGCGCAGACATACCGAATCCTGTGCCAGGTTAGTATCGTTAAATCAATATCGTTAAATGTTTTAATGCATTTTCTCAGGTTGACGGCGAATGGGTGGAGGGGGCAGTGTGCCTGATGTCTCGACACACGACTCGAGCGTACATGATTGTGTACTCTGTGTTGCGTCGCGTGTTCGGGAGTGACTGGATGGGACCAACGGTGGTACACTCAGGTCAGTATGTCCACAGTAGTAATTCCAACCCTTAATTCGTGAACAACTGTTTATTCCAGACGGTGAATTGTCGGCTATCAATGCCCTGACTGCTCTCTTTCCCAATGTGAACGTGCGTATCTGTTACGTACATCTCAGAGTGTGCTGGCGAGTACAGTTGAAAAAGAAAGCAGGTAAAAAAAGTCTAATAATTTCATTCCTAAATAATTTCTTATAGGGTCTGTTGTCGGTGTAGTGAAAAGCAACCTTCTCGCCGCCATCGTTGGCTGCGTCTTTCTGTCCATCAACGAGAGCGCGGTGGCTTTCCAGCTGCTGATCGCGGAATGGAATGAGAGCGTGGACGATGATGCCGTCAAGATAACCGGTAAGATCGTGAACGGTTGTTATTCATATATTTATACTATGAAGTATTTTGTGTGAGTCACGGTTTTTCTTTAGATTTCCTTGCCTATCTGGGTCGGGTATGGTTTGGGCGGCAACAACTGGGCCATTGGAAAGAAGGGCGCTTTCCCACTGCTCTCTGGAACATGAACCAGGAGGTGATGAACGACGGAGTGATTGACAACAACGCTGCTGAGTCCTTCCACAGCACCTTACCGGTGTGTTAATTATCACATGTTCTTGTGTTCATTTATATGATATCAGGCCATTTACGGCGAGAGGCCCCACATATCGACCTTCCTCTACAACTGGGAAATGGAGAACGAGAAGCAGGAGATAAAGGAGGATTTTGATGGCCGGTTCCCACACTTCAATGTCAAGAAGGTAGGTAGTACACGTTTCAGGTAACATATTTTACTGAGTGGTTTATGTGATACATTTCGATCACTTTCAGAGTCGCTCTATCGTCACCAGAGGACACGTGCGTCGCGCTCTCGAAGTACGAGTGGCGGGCGAGAGCGCTCTACAGCGTGCCAGACGAGTTGGCTACGTCGCTATGGTGAGATAGAGAGACAAATCATAATGAACTATGCATTCTGTTCTAATTTAGCGCAACGATGACTGAGCAGACAGGGCGAGCGAAGGGAGAACGGGCAGTGAAGAACAAAGTAACAGGAGCGTAAAGAAAGTATGTTGTAAATCCTCCACTCGCGCGAAAAAGAGCGCGCGCGAGAATCTAGGTCACGCAATGTGTCTTGGCCTCAGGAATTTCCCTGCCAGAAATTTTCCTGTCAGAAAATGTCCTGCCCCAGGAATTTCCCTGCCAGGGAATTTCCTGCCAGGAATTTCCCTGCCAGGAATTTCCCTGCCAGGAATTTTCCTGCCAGGAATTTTCCTGCCAGGAATTTCCCTGCCAGGAATTTCCCTGCCCGGAATTTCCCTGTAAGGAATTTTCCTGCCAGGAAATTTGCTGCCAGGAAAGTTCCTGCCAGGAATTTCCCTGCCAGTAATTTTCCTGCCAGCAAACAGATGATGGCCATCTAAAACAGATGCTGACCATGCTAAACAGATGCTGGCCATCTTATACAGATACTGGCCATTATAACAAGAAATTCCTGGCAGGGAAATTCCTGGCAGGGAAATTCCTGGCAGGGAAATTCCTGGCAGGAAAATTCCTGGCAGGAAAATTCCTGGCAGGAAAATTCCTGGCAGGAAAATTCCTGGCAGGGAAATTCCTGGCAGGGAAATTCCTGGCAGGAAAATTCCTGGCAGGAAAATTCCTGGCAGGGAAATTCCTGGCAGGAAAATTCCTGGCAGGGAAATTCCTGGCAGGAAAATTCCTGGCAGGAAAATTCCTGGCAGGGAAATTCCTGGCAGGAAAATTCCTGGCAGGGAAATTCCTGGCAGGAAAATTCCTGGCAGGGAAATTCCTGGCAGGAAAATTCCTGGCAGGGAAATTCCTGGCAGGAAAATTCCTGGCAGGGAAATTCCTGGCAGGGAAATTCCTGGCAGGAAATTTCCTGGCAGGAAAATTCCTGGCAGGGAAATTCCTGGCAGGGAAATTCCTGGCAGGGAAATTCCTGGCAGGAAAATTCCTGGCAGGGAAATTCCTGGCAGGGAAATTCCTGGCAGGAAATTTCCTGGCAGGGAAATTCCTGGCAGGGAAATTCCTGGCAGGGAAATTCCTGGCAGGAAATTTTCTGGCAGGGAAATTCCTGGCAGGAAAATTCCTGGCAGGGAAATTCCTGGCAGGAAAATTCCTGGCAGGGAAATTCCTGGCAGGGAAATTCCTGGCAGGAAATTTCCTGGCAGGAAATTTCCTGGCAGGGAAATTCCTGGCAGGAAAATTCCTGGCAGGGAAATTCCTGGCAGGGAAATTCCTGGCAGGAAATTTCCTGGCAGGGAAATTCCTGGCAGGGAAATTCCTGGCAGGAAATTTCCTGGCAGGGAAATTCCTGGCAGGGAAATTCCTGGCAGGGAAATTCCTGGCAGGGATATTCCTGGCAGGGAAATTCCTGGCAGGAAAATTCCTGGCAGGAAAATTCCTGGCAGGGAAATTCCTGGCAGGGAAATTCCTGGCAGGGAAATTCCTGGCAGGGAAATTCCTGGCAGGGAAATTCCTGGCAGGAAATTTCCTGGCAGGGAAATTCCTGGCAGGGAAATTCCTGGCAGGGAAATTCCTGGCAGGGAAATTCCTGGCAGGAAAATTCCTGGCAGGGAAATTCCTGGCAGGGAAATTCCTGGCAGGAAAATTCCTGGCAGGGAAATTCCTGGCAGGGAAATTCCTGGCAGGAAAATTCCTGGCAGGGAAATTCCTGGCAGGAAAATTCCTGGCAGGGAAATTCCTGGCAGGAAAATTCCTGGCAGGGAAATTCCTGGCAGGGAAATTCCTGGCAGGAAATTTCCTGGCAGGGAAATTCCTGGCAGGAAAATTCCTGGCAGGGAAATTCCTGGAAGGGGAATTCCTGGCAGGAAAATTACTGGCAGGGAAATTCCTGGCAGGAACTTTCCCTGGCAGGAAAATTCCTGGCAGGAAAATTCCTGGCAGGAAAATTCCTGGCAGGAAAATTCCTGGCAGGAAAATTTCTGGCAGAAAAATTCCTGGCAGGGAAATTCCTGGCAGGGAAATTCCTGGCAGGAAATTTCCTGGCAGGGAAATTCCTGGCAGGAAATTTTCTGGCAGGAAATTTCCTGACAGGAAAATTCCTGGCAGGAAAATTCCTGGCAGGAAAATTCCTGGCAGGAAAATTCCTGGCAGGAAAATTCCTGGCAGGAAAATTTCTGGCAGGAAAATTCCTGGCAGGGAAATTCCTGGCAGGGAAATTCCTGGCAGGGAAATTCCTGGCAGGGAAATTCCTGGAGTTAGCATGTCGGTCCGTCTAGCGTACCCGACGACAAGTGTCGGCGGGACTATACGACTAGAACAGTCCTACGTGCCAGTGGAACCCGTGCTACTACCATAATACCAATGCTGCTACCATAAGAAACCATAAACCCATGTCTACCGTAACCCAATACCAATGCATCCACAGACAATCCCAAGACATATAGAGAAGAGAGTTTTACTATAGCATAGAGATATGTACACGACAACAATCGTACAACAACACAACGATATCACGACGAGTCCAAGACTGACTCTACACACAAGACTACATGACCTAGTGACCCTAGAGTCTATGACGACTAAGAGATTACATCATGACCAAGAATGAAGCGATGGCGGCAGCCAGAGCTTATATATACTGCTCTCTGATGTGCAGGCGATAAGATACTCAGCCGGATGGTAGAGTGCGGCGGGAGTTCGAGTGGGGGTTTCCAGTGCGGGTACGGTGTGTGCGATGGGGCGCGACACTCCTAGTCCAACAGAATACCCATTCTGTTACTCCTCCCCATCTCCAGTCGACGTGTCCTCACGGCGAAATCCGCGGCGTTGATCTTCTTCGCTTCTCGCAACGACTTCAGCTCCAGCGAGAAGCGCAACACAACGGCGCGAAAAGTCCCTCCTTGGCCTGTCTGGTGGGGCCTGCAGCTCGTTCTCAGTCTTCTGCTGCTCGTTCTTAGTTTTCTTCTGCTCGTCTCTGGTCTTCTGCAGCTCGCCTCTGCCCTTCTGCTTCTCGCGGCAATGGTGGTGTCATGCGGCGGCGGCTCTTCGGCGTGGTTCGGAGTCTCGGGTAACAAAACGGCCCGTGTGTGGTGGCGACTCCGTGAATCCTGCCGGCGCCTTCAGCGTGATCGTTCGTGACCTAAACCAAGACAATGATTATAGGCAGTAACGTAGCCTCCCCAACGGCATTGAGACAACCTTCTTGCCACGCTTACTGTTCATTACTTGTCATTTTTTTTCAACCTTCTTCAGCCGTGTTGATGACGGCGTCCTCGGAGTCTTCTCGGTTCGACCTGAACGAGAGGATGAAGTTATGGACAAGATGAGAGGTAAAATTGATGCAATTCTTACCTGTAATTCCCACAACACGCAACTTCCTGTCTAACTCACGACTTCCGTGGTCCTTCCACTTCGACGGCTGATCTCTGCCCGTCCCGACCGATCTCAAGTCTCTGTGTCTGATCTCGATCTTCAACGGCTGACATCGATCGGCTGTGGCTGGCATCGATCTTCTGCTACTGGCATCGATCTTCAACGGCTGACATTGATCTTCAATGGCTGATCTCGATATTCTGCTACTGATCTCGCTCTTCTGCGACTGATCTCGCTCCTCTGCGACTGATCTCGCTCCTCTGCGACTGATCTCGCTCCTGTCATTCCTCTGGGGTCTCCTGGCGTGGAGTCTTTCTGTCTAGCCTCCCCATCTCCAAGTCATCGGTCCCATCTGGAGCCGACTAGCCTTTGGTTCTTCTGACGTCTTCAGGGCGTCTCCCCTCATTCTTGATCTGGATCTTCTGCCTCCCGGCCTGAAAAGTATAATCATATCGAATAACTAGATAAACCTACTGATGGTTGCCCTTAGTGACACCCGTCAGCTGGTTCTCCTGACTCTCACCCATGTTGTGAGTGGATCCCCGCTCTTCACTCATAGTGAATCTCGGCTTCTCAGCCGATGTCACGTTCACAATGGGGATCGTGTCCCATCCGATCCGCATAGTCTTTGCATCGTAGTCGATGCTCCACGGCGGCAGCTTGCGGAGGCACGTGTTTCCCAAGATGATCTGGTAAGAGTGCGATCCCTTCGGCCTTTCCACCAAATCTGAGAAATACAGACGGACGGTCTGCTTCATCTGCCCGAAACACATCTCGACATCTGCGTATCCCTTCACGCTGACCGGTTCTCCGTTCACACCGGCTGCTTGTTTGAAGTCCGGGTCTTCCTTGAACGAAAACACCCCAACGAGTGGTGCAATCGAAGTGTGGCAGATAGACACACACGCGCCCGTGTCGACTAGCGCCAGAAGGCGAATGTTGTTCACCTTGATCGGGATCTGGGAGTAGAAGTGGCTCTCCTTGGTTGCAGTCATCTTCTGTTTCATCTGGTTCTCCACGGTTGCTACTGTGTTCCCGCCGCTCCTCGGCTCCATGTTCATGAGCTGCGAGTTGTGCTTCGTGAGTGCCGCGTAGGCCTCTTGCTGCTGGCTCAGCTGGTTCTCCAGCTCTTGAATGCGGCTTCCGTTCCCAGCTGCCATCACTTGAGTAGCCGGCTGTTGCGCCTGCGACTGCATCAGTTGTACCGGATGCATCGGCTGCATCGGCTGCATCGGCAGCATCTGGTAGTGCTGCTGCATCATCGACTGCCGTAGTTGAGGACAGTCAGCTTTGAAGTGCGGCCCGCCACAGTCATAACAACGAACGTTAGTTAGCTGGCGTCTCTCCTTCTTCGAGGGCGCTCCCTCACACCGGTTCATCCACTCCTCGATGCGATCCACGCGGGATTTCAGCTCGTTCCAGTCGTGTAGGGCGACAATGGGTTTCTCGCCCGCACACGGCTGCATCGCCTGAGTGGTGTAGACTGCTGCTTTCTTGCTGGTGGAGGATTTCTGGAGGACTTCCTCCCTTCGAGTAGCTGGCAGAAATCCCAGCTGGTTCGTAGGCGTTCTCCACGTTCCGTGCAATTCTCATTGTTTCGGCGTAGTTCTCCGGCTTTGCGACCCTTACTTGGTAGCCGAGCTTCTTGTTCAGCTTTCTCATGAACTCCTCATGAAGACGAAGCTCTATGTGCTTGTCGGGCAATCCCTCGTAAGCCGTGTAGATCAGCTTCTTCAGCTCGTGTCCGAACTCCACGACTGACTGATCCTCGCTCTGAGTCAGCTCTTGCAGCGTTCGCTTGGCTCGATCTTTGTACGCATCGTCATTGAAGAAGTTCTTCAAGTGCTGCTCGATCTTCTCGAAGTCGTCCCTCTCGTCTTGAGTGAGTTCCTCGATCCTCTCGCGAGCCATCCCATCAAGATGCGTTATCAGCAATCGCGCTTTCTCCTTCGAGCTTCCATCGTCATTCGGCTTGATGTAGTTCCAGACATCCTCAAATCGGCGCAGAAATTGGAGAACTCGAGTGTCTCCAGTACCGGTAAATACGGGGATCTCGACCGACCTGTCAGCAGCTCCGCATCCAATGACGTTGACGCGAGGTAGCTTCATCAGCGTCTTGTCATCATACCGAGCCATCTCGGCTCCGACCGGAGTGTGTGCTGTCGCACCATGCAGTTGAAGCTGGCCATTTGTCGACATCGCATCGTTGTGCTTTCTCGCCTTGTCCCTCAGCGTCTCGGGAC
The DNA here is from genome assembly GCA_963966185.1 of Rhabditoides inermis. NCBI lineage: Eukaryota > Metazoa > Nematoda > Chromadorea > Rhabditida > Rhabditidae > Rhabditoides > Rhabditoides inermis. Next base: position 238,197 of record CAWZYM010000339.1, on the reverse strand, counting down.
AAGCTATCTCCTCTGGCGTCCTCAGCTGTTGAAGTACTGGCGTCGCTAGCGGCAGAAACTGCTGCTGCGTCCACTGGCCCGGCGCCCACTGCGTCCACTGGCCTGGCGCCCACTGCGTCTCCTCTCGGCCCGCCATCAACGGTGGCGACACTGCCGCCATCTCCGGAGACATCTGTGGCACTTGGCACATTGTAGTCAGCGGAGATGCCAATGCTGGCGTCATTCGCTGCTGCTCCAGACCGTGCATGGTCTGCGGCTGGGACTGGGTAAGTGCCATCGTATGCGGCACACACTGCATCTGTGGCAGGGTAGTTCCCTGCTGTGCCCAAGCCCCGTTGGCTATCGCAGGAGTCTGCATCTGCTGGTAGATCATCTGCTGGTTGAGCTGCTGCCTCAGTAGTGGACAATGGCTGCGAAAGTGCGGCCCCTGACAGTTGAAGCACTTCACCGTGCTTTTCCTCAGCTTCCGGCTGGTCTGCGGCAGCTGCTGCTGCAATTGCTGCGCCTGCTGGAGGCGCTGACTGTCAGCTTCAGCCTCTTCCTTCCGCTGCTTGTGCTCTCGATCGAGCCGCTCCATATTTATGAGGAACTTGGCGCAATCTGCCTGTGGGTGGTTCCCACTTCCACAGTAATTGCACTGCCTTGTCCACAGCTTGCTGATCTCGATCTCGTCTTCCAGCTCCCGAATGCGCTTGATGAGTGCCTGCATGTTGCACAACATCACATCGCGCTCTTCCTCCCATGAGGTGTGAGCGCCTTCATCTCGCTGCGTCGTTCGCAGCTCGGTCCTCTCGCCGTTTCTCGCGCTGGTTGTGTTTCCAACCGCGTCTTTCGAATTGAACATAATATCTTTGGTCTCACCATTCCGACTTGCCATCGAGTCCTCCTTGCCGATGTCCCCCCCTGCCCACGATTTGAGATGGGCCAGACCAGTTCCCGCCATCTCCAGACCGCCTTGGATGTTTCCAAGTCGTAAAAGTAATAAGAGCAAGACCTAATAAGATAATTCAAATTAGAGCACAGCTCGTCGGCCGCCTTACAAGCAGACCCCTAGCGAGATTGGAGAGGGAGAAAACTTGCCTTTCTGCCTGCGAGTCACCTGCAAAATATAAATTTAGAACAGGGTATTCCCACACATCACATCGCGTCCCGAATATTATCCCGTCGAACAATACGCGCGCGATTCAAAACGTATAGACAGTCCATCCTTCCAGAGTTTAGTGGGGTATAACATTATCCAGTTATACACATCACATAACATCGGAGAGAATCGACCATGATCATCACGAAGATATAATCAATTTCTAGCAATGAGAGTGGAAAGACAAAAGATAATATGACAAAACCACCGTATAATAAGAAAGAAAATGTCAGACACGGACCCGGAGTAGTCCTGGCTGATTGAAGTAGCTTACCCCCCACTTCTCACAGCTGCCTGACACCGTGTTGCGATCACTGGCCAGGTGATCTCCCGTCACACCCGTCGTCGGTGGATAGCGTCGTCTCAGCTCGCCAGCACCCGTCGTCGGTGTGGTTCCGTCACACCCATCGTTGGTGGATAGCGTCGTCTCATTTCGCCAGCACCCATCGTCGGTGTGGTTCCGTCACACCCATCGTCGGTGGATTATAAAAAAAAAACGAAACTAATCTAAACAATTCATTAGATCATTGCACTATCACAAAAGGAAAGAAAATCAGACAAAATTGTCTGAAGTTCTCGTAAGGTAACTATTAAATTTACAATTCCTAAACGGTGTGCACTCCGTATTTTAAGAAAAATAAACAAATAAAATCACACTCACGTTCGAAGAGTAGATCTCCTCTTTGAACTCCTTGCACTTCTCCAGCAGGTTCTTGAGCTGCTTCCTCTTCTTCGTCTGCGGGTCGAACATCTCCCGCCTGGTGCCTCCTGGTCTTCTCCGGCTCGGTCTTGCAGGCGTTGCTGCTCCCACAGCGTTCGCCATCTCCCACACTCCAATTCCCCCACAGAGCATTAGAGCACAGTCATTCGACCGCAGCATACATAAATGTTACACACGAGCATCAACAAAAAAAATGGCAATGCATAGAGAGTGAAAAAAATAGGAGACGCACACAAAATAAAATAGTGACTGGCCTAAATCCCAAAATTGCAGAAGAATAATTCTTCAATGCAAATGGTTTGCATTACGGTATATCGCAGGGATCTCGTCGTCGCGGGACCAAATAGGCGCGAATTTCGAAAAAAATCCCACCGTCACTGCACTCTCCGTCTTTCCTCTCTGCGTCTCTGCCTGCTGCTCCAGTGTGCGCTCGCGATCTCGCCCGGCTCTTCCCGCCTGCGTCTCTGTCTGCGCGCTCCAGTGTGCACTCGCTATCTCGCCCGGCTCTTCCCGCCTGTCTGCGACTGATAGCGATCTTGCTGCCTCTGCCTCCTGCTGCCACCCGGCGCTCGCTGACCAAATATTGATCCGCCCTCTCTGCCGTGGTGTGGTGTGGGCACTCTGTGTGTACCGCCCGCCCTCTGCGGTGCTTGTCGTCTCCGATCGATCTATCGACTTATCGATCGCGTCGCATCCCGCCTCTGAAACTGGCGATGCTTCTTCGTCTTCTTCGGTGAGTAACGTTGTTGTTCTTCTCTATCTCCATTCGGCAGACACGCTGTACCTCAATTTCCCTCTGCCCTAATCGCTTCTGCCATTCGATTGCGCCCGCAATCGAGGCTGCGAAAGGGGGTCTCTCTCCTCTCTGCTCTCCTCGCCGCTTGAGTGTGCTTTCAGCTCTTCCTGCCGGCCCGATCGATTGCGCCCTGTGTGTGTGTGTGGGGTGATCAGCCCGCACACTTCGCGCCCGCCGATCCTGCCCTGAAAAAGCTCCCGGCCGCACATCATATCTGATGAAGAGAAAGGAAATAAGACATAGAGGAATTGATATCCGAGCTAGTCTGCCCCTTACATTCAGACCCCTAGCAAGGAGAGAGAAGAAGGTGCATAATAATCGCGTGTGATACAATTCTCTTTTTCGACAACGCGCCGAAGCGGAGAGTGGCGGAATGGAAAACCAAACGACACACAAAGCGACTATGCGTAGTCGAAAAAAGAACATCAATGGAATGCATGGTAAAACAAACGGTAAGACAATAATATGAGGTGGTGGATCGCCCTCCTACAAAGAAAAGACACTCGCTGGTACCAGTTAGCATGTCGGTCCGTCTAGCGTACCCGACGACAAGTGTCGGCGGGACTATACGACTAGAACAGTCCTACGTGCCAGTGGAACCCGTGCTACTACCATAATACCAATGCTGCTACCATAAGAAACCATAAACCCATGTCTACCGTAACCCAATACCAATGCATCCACAGACAATCCCAAGACATATAGAGAAGAGAGTTTTACTATAGCATAGAGATATGTACACGACAACAATCGTACAACAACACAACGATATCACGACGAGTCCAAGACTGACTCTACACACAAGACTACATGACCTAGTGACCCTAGAGTCTATGACGACTAAGAGATTACATCATGACCAAGAATGAAGCGATGGCGGCAGCCAGAGCTTATATATACTGCTCTCTGATGTGCAGGCGATAAGATACTCAGCCGGATGGTAGAGTGCGGCGGGAGTTCGAGTGGGGGTTTCCAGTGCGGGTACGGTGTGTGCGATGGGGCGCGACACTCCTAGTCCAACAGAATACCCATTCTGTTACTCTGGCAGGAAATTTCCTGGCAGGGAAATTCCTGGCAGGGAAATTCCTGGCAGGAAATTTCCTGGCAGGGAAATTCCTGGCAGGGAAATTCCTGGAAGGGAAATTCCTGGCAGGAAAATTCCTGGCAGGAAAATTCCTGGCAGGGAAATTCCTGGCAGGGAAATTCCTGGCAGGAAATTTCCTGGCAGGGAAATTCCTGGCAGGGAAATTCCTGGAAGGAAAATTCCTAGAAGGAAAATTCCTGGCAGGGAAATTCCTGGCAGGAAAATTCCTGGCAGGAAAATTCCTGGCAGGGAAATTCCTGGCAGGGAAATTCCTGGCAGGGAAATTCCTGGCAGGGAAATTCCTGGCAGGGAAATTCCTGGCAGGAAAATTCCTGGCATGGAAATTCCTGGCAGAGAAATTCCTGGCAGGGAAATTCCTGGCAGGGAAATTCCTGGCAGGGAAATTTCCTGGCAGGGAAATTCCTGGCAGGGAAATTCCTGGCAGGAAATTTCCTGGCAGGGAAATTCCTGGCAGGGAAATTCCTGGAAGGGAAATTCCTGGCAGGGAAATTCCTGGCAGGAAAATTCCTGGCAGGAAAATTCCTGGCAGGAAATTTCCTGGCAGGGAAATTCCTGGCAGGGAAATTCCTGGAAGGAAAATTCCTGGAAGGAAAATTCCTGGCAGGAAAATTCCTGGCAGGGAAATTCCTGGCAGGAAAATTCCTGGCAGGGAAATTCCTGGCAGGGAAATTCCTGGCAGGAAATTTCCTGGCAGGGAAATTCCTGGCAGGAAAATTCCTGGCAGGGAAATTCCTGGCAGGAAAATTCCTGGCAGGGAAATTCCTGGCAGGGAAATTCCTGGCAGGAAAATTCCTGGCAGGGAAATTCCTGGCAGGAAAATTCCTGGCAGGGAAATTCCTGGCAGGGAAATTCCTGGCAGGAAAATTCCTGGCAGGGAAATTCCTGGCAGGGAAATTCCTGGCAGGAAATTTCCTGGCAGGGAAATTCCTGGCAGGGAAATTCCTGGAAGGGGAATTCCTGGCAGGGAAATTACTGGCAGGGAAATTCCTGGCAGGAACTTTCCTGGCAGGAAAATTCCTGGCAGGAAAATTCCTGGCAGGGAAATTCCTGGCAGGGAAATTCCTGGCAGGAAATTTCCTGACAGAAAAATTCCTGGCATGGAAATTCCTGGCAGGGAAATTCCTGGCAGGGAAATTCCTGGCAGGGAAATTCCTGGCAGGGAAATTTCCTGGCAGGGAAATTCCTGGCAGGGAAATTCCTGGCAGGAAATTTCCTGGCAGGGAAATTCCTGGCAGGGAAATTCCTGGAAGGGAAATTCCTGGCAGGGAAATTCCTGGCAGGAAAATTCCTGGCAGGAAAATTCCTGGCAGGGAAATTCCTGGCAGGGAAATTCCTGGCAGGAAATTTCCTGGCAGGGAAATTCCTGGCAGGGAAATTCCTGGAAGGAAAATTCCTGGAAGGAATTTTCCTTTGAAATGGCCAGCAAATTCGATGCTGGTCATTAAAAACATCTGAAACAATTTCTGGTCGTTTCAAACAGATGCTTGCCAGCCATTCCAAACAGATGCTGGCAGGTTTAAAACAGATGCTGGTTTTTTTCGAAAGGATGATCGCCTTCCCAAACAGATGCTGGCCATCTAAAACAGATGCTGAACATCTTAAACAGATGCTGGTCATCTTATACAGATACTGGCCATCTGAAACAAATGCTGGCCATTTCAAACAGTTGCTCGCAAGCCTTTCCAAGCAGATGTTGACAGATTTAAAACAGATGCTGGTTATTTCAAAAAGATGATCGTCATCACAAACAGATGTTGTCCATCTAAAACAGATAATGACCATCCTTAACAGATGCTGGCCATCCCAAACAGATGATCTCTGACAGATGCTCGCCATCTGAAACAGATGTGGCCATCCCAAACAGATAATGGCCATCTTAAACAAATGCTGGTCATTTCGAACAAATGGTCGCCATCTCAAACAGATGCTTGCCATCCCAAACAGATGCTGGTCGTCTAAAACATATGCTGATCTTCTCAAACATTTCCTGCCAGGAATTTCCCTGCCAGGAATTTCCCTGCCAGGAATTTCCCTGCCAGGAATTTCCCTGCCAGGAATTTTCCTGCCAGGAAAGTTCCTGCCAGGAATTTCCCTGCCAGTAATTTTCCTGCCAGCAAACAGATGATGGCCATCTAAAACAGATGCTGACCATGCTAAACAGATGCTGGCCATCTTATACAGATACTGGCCATTATAACAAGATGCTCGTCATCCCAAACAGATGATGGTCATCTCTAACAGATGCTCGCCATCTGAAACAGATGCTGGCCATCCCAAACAGATGTTGGCCATCTTAAACAGATGCGGATCGTCTCAAAAAGATGCTGGCCTTCTAAAACAGAAGCTGGCCATCCCAAATCGATGCTGGCCATCTAAAACAGACGCTGGCCATCTAAAACAGAAGCTGGCCATCCCAAATCGATGCTGGCCATCTAAAACAGCCAGGAATGCCAGGAATTTCCCTGCCAGGAATTTCCCTGCCAGGAATTTCCCTGCCAGGAATTTCCCTGCCAGGAATTTCCCTGCCAAGAATTTCCCTGCCAGGAATTTCCCTGCCAGGAATTTCCCTGCCAGGAACTTCCCTGCCAGGAATTTCCCTGCCAGGAATTTCCCTGCCAGGAATTTTCCTGCCAGGAATTCCCCTGCCAGGAATTTCCCTGCCAGGAATTTTCCTGCCAGGAATTTCCCTGCCAGGAATTTCCCTGCCAGGAATTTCCCTGCCAGGAACTTCCCTGCCAGGAATTTCCCTGCCAGGAATTTCCCTGCCAGGAATTTTCCTGCCAGGAATTCCCCTGCCAGGAATTTCCCTGCCAGGAATTTTCCTGCCAGGAATTTCCCTGCCAGGAATTTCCCTGCCAGGAATTTCCCTGCCAGGAATTTCCCTGCCAGGAATTTCCCTGCCAGGAATTTCCCTGCCAAGAATTTCCCTGCCAGGAATTTCCCTGCCAGGAATTTCCCTGCCAGGAACTTCCCTGCCAGGAATTTCCCTGCCAGGAATTTCCCTGCCAGGAATTTCCCTGCCAGGAATTTCCCTGCCAGGAATTTTCCTGCCAGGAATTCCCCTGCCAGGAATTTCCCTGCCAGGAATTTTCCTGCCAGGAATTTCCCTGCCAGGAATTTCCCTGCCAGGAATTTCCCTGCCAGGAATTTCCCTGCCAGGAATTTCCCTGCCAGAAATTCCTGGCAGGGAAATTGTTGGCAGGGAATTTCCCTGCCAGCAAACAGATTATGGCCATCTAAAACAGATGCTGACCATCCTAAACAGATGCTGGCCATCTTATACAGATACTGGCCATTATAACAAGATGCTCGTCATCCCAAACAGATGATGGTCATCTCTAACAGATGCTAGCCATCTGAAACAGATGCTGGCCAACCCAAACAGTTGTTGGCCATCTTAAACAGATGCGGATCTTCTCAAAAAGATGCTGGCCTTCTAAAACAAACGCTGGCTATCTAAAACAGATGCTGGCCATCCCAAACAGATGTTAGCCATCTTTAAAGGAACAGTGGCGTTTAGCAGACGCGTGTGGTAATGAAATTTTCAAATTTCGCGCGCGTCACTATGATCGAGATGAGCTGTGTACAGTATATTCGCAAAACAAGAGAGGATTCGAACCCGCGACCTTGCGGTCACTGGCGGTCGCTCTAACCAGCTGCGCCACAGAGACAGATGCCAGAAAAGCGGGAGAGACTGTTGATAATACCAGCTAGCGCATCGACCTAATACTGAAAACAACGAAATATATGTTTCATCGTCAGATTCGTAAACCGCCACAACACACCACGAATTTTACATGTATGGAGATTACGAAATGCGCTCATTACTGCGCCACAATTGTGTTTCACATAGATTCTCACATTCAGTTCAATCAATTCAAGCATGTTTATGTCAGAGCAACTTGTTTGTACACAACAACAATAAGAGTAAAACCAAAAACAAAAATAAAATGATTCTACAACAAGAACAACGACAACAACAACAACAACAACAACAACACCAACAACAACAAAAACAAGTCGCGTTCCTTCCTTCTCCTCCTACTTCTTCATCTCCTTCTCCAGGCTTAGAGCGTGCAGGAGATTGGGCATCTCATCGTAGAGATCTGAAGTACAATGTGAACAATCTTTATGTCTATCAATCTATTTGTGAAATTATGGGAGAACTTTGGTGATTGACTCAATATTGAAACAGCTGTTTGTAATACCAACATGTTGCGAAAACCATTTCTCATACGTACATCAACGGAAAAGAGCTCAACAAGAGAACATGACAACAATTGCATACTCACCGGTGTCGTGCTTGCCGATGATCGTGCCGTCGTCAGCTCGCCACACACGCATTCAGCGGAAACTGGAAATAAATCACGATCAAGTGTGTGGTCATCACCGATATAACATGACAAATACATTTAATATATAACAATAAGCACAATTCAAATAATAAACACTTACCGTACACTTGGGAGTGAGGGATGACAACGAACGACGGCTCGCGGCTGGGCGCGGTCGGCGGCTCACCTCACCCGCCCGGCAAAACGCCTGCATACCTGAAGTCAAATGATAATAACACAAACGTGGAAGATAACACTTATAAATAAACAAGTAATCAAAACAACAACGAACCTAACATTATAATGAAATAACATTATAATGAAAACATTTGCTGGAACAACAACACCAACACTTTCGGACAAGTTCAGCGCCACGTAATCAATTGTTTGAATTATTGTACAAAGTGATAACTTGATAATCAACAATCACATAAAACTAAAAACACAAATACATCAAAACAGCTGTTGGAAGGGCCGGCGCACGTGCATCGCGATCGAGACCGTGTGGCGCGAATTTGAACGCCTATTTTCGTGTGGTAACGGGACTGTCTGTGGTAATTGGTGTGGTAACGCGGTAACAGCTTTGAATCGTTATTTTTTTGTTTGTTTTGCATTCTAATGGGTCAAGTTATGATCCTAAGTCGAAAATAATGCGCCACTGTTCCTTTAACAGATGCGGATCTTCTCAAAAAGATGCTGGCCTTCTAAAACAGAAGCTGGCCATCTAAAACAGATGCTGTTCATCCTAAACAGATGCTGGCCATCTTATAAAGATAAAGGATGATCACAATCCCAAACAGATGCTTACCATCTAAAACAGATGCTGACCATCCTAAACAGATGCTGGCCATCTTATACAGACACTGGCCATCGGAAACAAATACTGGCCATTTCAAACAGATGCTCGCAAACCTTTCCAAACGGATGCTGGTTCTTTTAAAAGGATGATCGTCATCACAAACAGGTGCTGGCCATCTAAAACAGATGATGACCATACTAAACAGAAGCTGGCCATCCCAAACAGATGATGGTCATCTCTAACAGATGCTCGCCATCTGAAACAGATGCTGACCATCCCAAACAGATGTGGCCATCCCAAACAGATGATGGCCATCCTAAACAGAAGCTGGCCATCCCAATTCGATGCTGGTCATTTAAAACATCTGAAACAATTGCTGGTCGTTTCAAACAGATGCTTGCCAGCCATTCCAAACAGATGCTGGCAGTTTTAAAGCAGATGCTGGTTTTTTTTCGAAAGGATGATCGTCTTCCCAAACAGATGCTGGCCATCTAAAACAGATGCTGACCATCTTGAACAGATGCTGGCCATCCCAAATCGACGCTGGCCATCTAAAACATCTGAACCAAATGCTGGCCATTTCAAACAGATGCTTGCCAGCCATTCCAAACAGTTGCTGGCAGGTTTAAAACAGATGCTGGTTTTTTTCGAAAGAATGATCGCCATCCCAAACAGATGCTGGCCATCTAAAACAGATGCTGACCATCCTAAACAGATGCTGGCCATCTTATAAAGATAAAGGATGATCACAATCCCAAACAGATGCTGACCATCTAAAACAGATGCTGACCATCCTAAACAGATGCTGGCCATCTTATACAGACACTGGCCATCTGAAACAAATACTGGCCATTTCAAACAGATGCTCGCAAACCTTTCCAAACGGATGCTGGGAGATTTAAAACAGATGCTGGTTCTTTCAAAAGGATGATCGTCATCCCAAACAGATGCTGGCCATCTAAAACAGATGATGACCATCCTAAACAGATGCTGGCCATCCCAAACAGATGATGGTCATCTCTAACAGATGCTCGCCATCTGAAACAGATGCTGACCATCCCAAACAGATGTCGCCATCCCAAACAGATGATGGCCATTTTAAACAGATGCTGGTCATTTCGAACAAATGGTCGCCATCTCAAACAGATGCTGGCCATCCCAAACAGATGCTGACAATCTAGATGCTGACCATCCTAAACAGATGCTTGCCCTTTTATACAGTTGCTGACCATTATAATTGGATGCTTGCCATCCCAAACAGATGCTGGTCATCCCAAACAGACGCTGGACATCTAAAACAGATGCTGGTCATCCCAAACAGATGCTGGCCATCTTAAATTGATGCGGATCTTCTCAAATAGATGCTGGCCATCTTAAACAGAAGCTGGCCATCCCAATTCGATGCTGGTCATTTAAAACATCTGAAACAATTGCTGGTCGTTTCAAACAGATGCTTGCCAGCCATTCCAAACAGATGCTGGCAGTTTTAAAGCAGATGCTGGTTTTTTTTCGAAAGGATGATCGTCTTCCCAAACAGATGCTGGCCATCTAAAACAGATGCTGACCATCTTGAACAGATGCTGGCCATCCCAAATCGACGCTGGCCATCTAAAACATCTGAAACAAATGCTGGCCATTTCAAACAGATGCTTGCCAGCCATTCCAAACAGTTGCTGGCAGGTTTAAAACAGATGCTGGTTTTTTTTCGAAAGAATGATCGCCATCCCAAACAGACGCTGGACATCTAAAACAGATGCTGGTCATCCCAAACAGATGCTGGCCATCTTAAATTGATGCGGATCTTCTCAAATAGATGCTGGCCATCTTAAACAGACGCTGGCCATCCCAATTCGATGCTGGTCATTTAAAACATCTGAAACAATTGCTGGTCGTTTCAAACAGATGCTTGCCAGCCATTCCAAACAGTTGCTGGCAGGTTTAAAACAGATGCTGGTTTTTTTCGAAAGAATGATCGCCATCCCAAACAGATGCTGGCCATCTAAAACAGATGCTGACCATCTTGAACAGATGCTGGCCATCCCAAATCGACGCTGGCCATCTAAAACATCTGAAACAAATGCTGGCCATTTCAAACAGATGCTTGCCAGCCATTCCAAACGGATGCTGGGAGATTTAAAACAGATGCTGGTTCTTTCAAAAGGATGATCGTCATCACAAACAGATGCTGGCCATCTAAAACAGATGATGACCATCCTAAACAGATGCTGGCCATCCTAAACAGATGCTGGCCATCTTATAAAGATAAAGGATGATCACAATCCCAAACAGATGCTGACCATCTAAACAGATGCTGACCATCCTAAACAGATGCTGGCCATCTTATACAGACACTGGCCATCTGAAACAAATACTGGCCATTTCAAACAGATGCTCGCAAACCTTTCCAAACGGATGCTGGGAGATTTAAAACAGATGCTGGTTCTTTCAAAAGGATGATCGTCATCACAAACAGATGCTGGCCATCTAAAACAGATGATGACCATCCTAAACAGATGCTGGCCATCCCAAACAGATGATGGTCATCTCTAACAGATGCTCGCCATCTGAAACTTTTTTTGGAATTTCCCTGCCAGGAATTTTCCTGCCAGAAAATTCCCTGCCAGGAATTTCCCTGCCAGGAATTTCCCTGCCAGGAATTTCTTTCCCTGCCAGGAATTTCTCTGCCAGGAATTTCCCTGCCAGGAATTTCCCTGCCAGGAATTTCCCTGCCAGGAATTTCCCTGCCAGGAATTTTCCTGCCAGGAAATTTCCTGCCAGGAATTTCCCTGCCAGGAATTTTCCTGCCAGGAATTTTCCTGCCAGGAATTTCCCTGCCAGGAGTTTCCCTGCCAGCAAACAGATGATGGCCATCTAAAACAGATGCTGACCATCCTAAACAGATGCTGGCCATCTTATACAGATACTGGTCATTATAACAAGATGCTCGTCATCCCAAACAGATGATGGTCATCTCTAACAGATGCTCGCCATCTGAAACAGATGCTGGCCATCCCAAACAGATGTTGGCCATCTTAAACAGATGCGGATCTTCTCAAAAAGATGCTGGCCTTCTAAAACAGAAGCTGGCCATCCCAAATCGATGCTGGCCATCTAAAACAGACGCTGGCCATCTAAAACAGATGCTTGCCATCCCAAACAGATGTTGGCTATCTTAAACAAATGCGGATCTTCTCAAAAAGATGCTGGCCTTCTAAAACAGAAGCTGGCCATCCCAAATCGATGCTGGCCATCTGAAACATCTGAAACAATTGCTGACCATCCTAAACAGATGCTCGCAAACCTTTCCAAACGGATGCTGGCAGGTTTAAAACAGATGCTGGTTTTTTTTCGAAAGGGTGATCGCCATCCCAAACAGTGGCTGGCCATCTAAAACAGATGCTGACCATCCTAAACAGATGCTGGCCATATTATATAGATAAAGGATGATCACAATCCCAAACAGATGCTTACCATCTAAAACAGATGCTGACCATCCTAAACAGATGCTGGCCATCTTATACAGACACTGGCCATCTGAAACAAATACTGGCCATTTCAAACAGATGCTCGCAAACCTTTCCAAACGGATGCTGGGAGATTTGAAACAGATGCTGGTTTTTTTCAAAAGGATGATCGTCATCACAAACAGATGCTGGCCATCTAAAACAGATGCTGACCATCCTAAACAGATGCTGGCCATCTTATACAGACACTGGCCATCTGAAACAAATACTGGCCATTTCAAACAGATGCTCGCAAACCTTTCCAAACGGATGCTGGGAGATTTAAAACAGATGCTGGTTCTTTCAAAAGGATGATCGTCATCCCAAACAGATGCTGGCCATCTAAAACAGATGATGACCATCCTAAACAGATGCTGGCCATCCCAAACAGATGATGGTCATCTCTAACAGATGCTCGCCATCTGAAACAGATGCTGACCATCCCAAACAGATGTCGCCATCCCAAACAGATGATGGCCATTTTAAACAGATGCTGGTCATTTCGAACAAATGGTCGCCATCTCAAACAGATGCTGGCCATCCCAAACAGATGCTGACAATCTAGATGCTGACCATCCTAAACAGATGCTTGCCCTTTTATACAGTTGCTGACCATTATAATTGGATGCTTGCCATCCCAAACAGATGCTGGTCATCCCAAACAGACGCTGGACATCTAAAACAGATGCTGGTCATCCCAAACAGATGCTGGCCATCTTAAATTGATGCGGATCTTCTCAAATAGATGCTGGCCATCTTAAACAGAAGCTGGCCATCCCAATTCGATGCTGGTCATTTAAAACATCTGAAACAATTGCTGGTCGTTTCAAACAGATGCTTGCCAGCCATTCCAAACAGATGCTGGCAGTTTTAAAGCAGATGCTGGTTTTTTTTCGAAAGGATGATCGTCTTCCCAAACAGATGCTGGCCATCTAAAACAGATGCTGACCATCTTGAACAGATGCTGGCCATCCCAAATCGACGCTGGCCATCTAAAACATCTGAAACAAATGCTGGCCATTTCAAACAGATGCTTGCCAGCCATTCCAAACAGTTGCTGGCAGGTTTAAAACAGATGCTGGTTTTTTTTCGAAAGAATGATCGCCATCCCAAACAGACGCTGGACATCTAAAACAGATGCTGGTCATCCCAAACAGATGCTGGCCATCTTAAATTGATGCGGATCTTCTCAAATAGATGCTGGCCATCTTAAACAGACGCTGGCCATCCCAATTCGATGCTGGTCATTTAAAACATCTGAAACAATTGCTGGTCGTTTCAAACAGATGCTTGCCAGCCATTCCAAACAGTTGCTGGCAGGTTTAAAACAGATGCTGGTTTTTTTCGAAAGAATGATCGCCATCCCAAACAGATGCTGGCCATCTAAAACAGATGCTGACCATCTTGAACAGATGCTGGCCATCCCAAATCGACGCTGGCCATCTAAAACATCTGAAACAAATGCTGGCCATTTCAAACAGATGCTTGCCAGCCATTCCAAACGGATGCTGGGAGATTTAAAACAGATGCTGGTTCTTTCAAAAGGATGATCGTCATCACAAACAGATGCTGGCCATCTAAAACAGATGATGACCATCCTAAACAGATGCTGGCCATCCTAAACAGATGCTGGCCATCTTATAAAGATAAAGGATGATCACAATCCCAAACAGATGCTGACCATCTAAACAGATGCTGACCATCCTAAACAGATGCTGGCCATCTTATACAGACACTGGCCATCTGAAACAAATACTGGCCATTTCAAACAGATGCTCGCAAACCTTTCCAAACGGATGCTGGGAGATTTAAAACAGATGCTGGTTCTTTCAAAAGGATGATCGTCATCACAAACAGATGCTGGCCATCTAAAACAGATGATGACCATCCTAAACAGATGCTGGCCATCCCAAACAGATGATGGTCATCTCTAACAGATGCTCGCCATCTGAAACTTTTTTTGGAATTTCCCTGCCAGGAATTTTCCTGCCAGAAAATTCCCTGCCAGGAATTTCCCTGCCAGGAATTTCCCTGCCAGGAATTTCTTTCCCTGCCAGGAATTTCTCTGCCAGGAATTTCCCTGCCAGGAATTTCCCTGCCAGGAATTTCCCTGCCAGGAATTTCCCTGCCAGGAATTTTCCTGCCAGGAAATTTCCTGCCAGGAATTTCCCTGCCAGGAATTTTCCTGCCAGGAATTTTCCTGCCAGGAATTTCCCTGCCAGGAGTTTCCCTGCCAGCAAACAGATGATGGCCATCTAAAACAGATGCTGACCATCCTAAACAGATGCTGGCCATCTTATACAGATACTGGTCATTATAACAAGATGCTCGTCATCCCAAACAGATGATGGTCATCTCTAACAGATGCTCGCCATCTGAAACAGATGCTGGCCATCCCAAACAGATGTTGGCCATCTTAAACAGATGCGGATCTTCTCAAAAAGATGCTGGCCTTCTAAAACAGAAGCTGGCCATCCCAAATCGATGCTGGCCATCTAAAACAGACGCTGGCCATCTAAAACAGATGCTTGCCATCCCAAACAGATGTTGGCTATCTTAAACAAATGCGGATCTTCTCAAAAAGATGCTGGCCTTCTAAAACAGAAGCTGGCCATCCCAAATCGATGCTGGCCATCTGAAACATCTGAAACAATTGCTGACCATCCTAAACAGATGCTCGCAAACCTTTCCAAACGGATGCTGGCAGGTTTAAAACAGATGCTGGTTTTTTTTCGAAAGGGTGATCGCCATCCCAAACAGTGGCTGGCCATCTAAAACAGATGCTGACCATCCTAAACAGATGCTGGCCATATTATATAGATAAAGGATGATCACAATCCCAAACAGATGCTTACCATCTAAAACAGATGCTGACCATCCTAAACAGATGCTGGCCATCTTATACAGACACTGGCCATCTGAAACAAATACTGGCCATTTCAAACAGATGCTCGCAAACCTTTCCAAACGGATGCTGGGAGATTTGAAACAGATGCTGGTTTTTTTCAAAAGGATGATCGTCATCACAAACAGATGCTGGCCATCTAAAACAGATGATGACCATCCTAAACAGATGCTGGCCATCCCAAACAGATGATGGTCATCTCTAACAGATGCTCGCCATCTGAAACAGATGCTGACCATCCCAAACAGATGTGGCCATCCGAAACAGATGATGGCCATCTTAAACAGATGCTGGTCATTTCGAACAAATGGTCGCCATCTCAAACAGATGCTGGCCATCCCAAACAGATGCTGGCAATCTAGATGCTGACCATCCTAAACAGATGCTTGCCCTCTTATACAGTTGCTGGCTATTATAATTGGATGCTTGCCATCCCAAACAGATGCTGGTCATCCCAAACAGACGCTGGACATCTGAAACAGATGCTGACCATCTTAAACAGAAGCTGGCCATCCCAAATCGATGCTGGCCATCTAAAACATCTGAAACAATTGCTGGCCATTTCAAACAGATGCTTGTCAGCCATTCCAAACAGATGCTGGCAGGTTTAAAACAAATGCTGGTTTTTTTTTTCGAAAGGATGATCGCCATCCTAAACAGATGCTGGCCATCTAAAACAGATGCTGACCATTCTAAACAGATGCTGGCCATCTTATAAAGATAAAGGATGATCACAATCCCAAACAGATGCTGACCATCTAAAACAGATGCTGACCATCCTAAACAGATGCTGGCCATCTTATACAGACACTGGCCATCTGAAACAAATACTGGCCATTTCAAACAGATGCTCGCAAACCTTCCTAAACGGATGCTGGGAGATTTAAAACAGATGCTGGTTCTTTCAAAAGGATGATCGTCATCACAAACAGATGCTGGCCATCTAAAACAGATGATGATCATCCTAAACAGATGCTGGCCATCCCAAACAGATGATGGTCATCTCTAACAGATGCTCGCCATCTGAAACAGATGCTGACCATCCCAAACAGATGTGGCCATCCCAAACAGATGCTGGTCATCCCAAACAGATGCTGGTCATTTCGAACAAATGGTCGCCATCTCAAACAGATGCTGGCCATCCCAAACAGATGCTGGCAATCTAGATGCTGACCATCCTAAACAGATGCTTGCCCTCTTATACAGTTGCTGGCTATTATAATTGGATGCTTGCCATCCCAAACAGATGCTGGTCATCCCAAACAGACGCTGGACATCTGAAACAGATGCTGGCCATCCCAAACAGATGCTGGACATCTTAAACAGATGCGGATCTTCTCAAAAAGATGCAGGCCATCTAAAACAGAAGCTGGCCATCCCAATTCGATGCTGGCCATTTAAAACATCTGAAACAATTGCTGGTCGTTTCAAACAGATGCTTGCCAGCCATTCCAGACATATGCTGGCAGGTTTAAAACAGATGCTGTTTTTTCGAAAGGATGATCGTCTTCCCAAACAGATGCTGGCCATCTAAAACAGATGCTGACCATCTTAAACAGAAGCTGGCCATCCCAAATCGATGCTGGCCATCTAAAACATCTGAAACAATTGCTGGCCATTTCAAACAGATGCTTGTCAGCCATTCCAAACAGATGCTGGCAGGTTTAAAACAAATGCTGGTTTTTTTTTCGAAAGGATGATCGCCATCCTAAACAGATGCTGGCCATCTAAAACAGATGCTGACCATTCTAAACAGATGCTGGCCATCTTATAAAGATAAAGGATGATCACAATCCCAAACAGATGCTGACCATCTAAAACAGATGCTGACCATCCTAAACAGATGCTGGCCATCTTATACAGACACTGGCCATCTGAAACAAATACTGGCCATTTCAAACAGATGCTCGCAAACCTTCCTAAACGGATGCTGGGAGATTTAAAACAGATGCTGGTTCTTTCAAAAGGATGATCGTCATCACAAACAGATGCTGGCCATCTAAAACAGATGATGATCATCCTAAACAGATGCTGGCCATCCCAAACAGATGATGGTCATCTCTAACAGATGCTCGCCATCTGAAACAGATGCTGACCATCCCAAACAGATGTGGCCATCCCAAACAGATGCTGGTCATCCCAAACAGATGCTGGTCATTTCGAACAAATGGTCGCCATCTCAAACAGATGCTGGCCATCCCAAACAGATGCTGGCAATCTAGATGCTGACCATCCTAAACAGATGCTTGCCCTCTTATACAGTTGCTGGCTATTATAATTGGATGCTTGCCATCCCAAACAGATGCTGGTCATCCCAAACAGACGCTGGACATCTGAAACAGATGCTGGCCATCCCAAACAGATGCTGGACATCTTAAACAGATGCGGATCTTCTCAAAAAGATGCAGGCCATCTAAAACAGAAGCTGGCCATCCCAATTCGATGCTGGTCATTTAAAACATCTGAAACAATTGCTGGTCGTTTCAAACAGATGCTTGCCAGCCATTCCAAACAGTTGCTGGCAGGTTTAAAACAGATGCTGGTTTTTTTCGAAAGAATGATCGCCATCCCAAACAGATGCTGGCCATCTAAAACAGATGCTGACCATCTTGAACAGATGCTGGCCATCCCAAATCGACGCTGGCCATCTAAAACATCTGAAACAAATGCTGGCCATTTCAAACAGATGCTTGCCAGCCATTCCAAACGGATGCTGGGAGATTTAAAACAGATGCTGGTTCTTTCAAAAGGATGATCGTCATCACAAACAGATGCTGGCCATCTAAAACAGATGATGACCATCCTAAACAGATGCTGGCCATCCTAAACAGATGCTGGCCATCTTATAAAGATAAAGGATGATCACAATCCCAAACAGATGCTGACCATCTAAACAGATGCTGACCATCCTAAACAGATGCTGGCCATCTTATACAGACACTGGCCATCTGAAACAAATACTGGCCATTTCAAACAGATGCTCGCAAACCTTTCCAAACGGATGCTGGGAGATTTAAAACAGATGCTGGTTCTTTCAAAAGGATGATCGTCATCACAAACAGATGCTGGCCATCTAAAACAGATGATGACCATCCTAAACAGATGCTGGCCATCCCAAACAGATGATGGTCATCTCTAACAGATGCTCGCCATCTGAAACTTTTTTTGGAATTTCCCTGCCAGGAATTTTCCTGCCAGAAAATTCCCTGCCAGGAATTTCCCTGCCAGGAATTTCCCTGCCAGGAATTTCTTTCCCTGCCAGGAATTTCTCTGCCAGGAATTTCCCTGCCAGGAATTTCCCTGCCAGGAATTTCCCTGCCAGGAATTTCCCTGCCAGGAATTTTCCTGCCAGGAAATTTCCTGCCAGGAATTTCCCTGCCAGGAATTTTCCTGCCAGGAATTTTCCTGCCAGGAATTTCCCTGCCAGGAGTTTCCCTGCCAGCAAACAGATGATGGCCATCTAAAACAGATGCTGACCATCCTAAACAGATGCTGGCCATCTTATACAGATACTGGTCATTATAACAAGATGCTCGTCATCCCAAACAGATGATGGTCATCTCTAACAGATGCTCGCCATCTGAAACAGATGCTGGCCATCCCAAACAGATGTTGGCCATCTTAAACAGATGCGGATCTTCTCAAAAAGATGCTGGCCTTCTAAAACAGAAGCTGGCCATCCCAAATCGATGCTGGCCATCTAAAACAGACGCTGGCCATCTAAAACAGATGCTTGCCATCCCAAACAGATGTTGGCTATCTTAAACAAATGCGGATCTTCTCAAAAAGATGCTGGCCTTCTAAAACAGAAGCTGGCCATCCCAAATCGATGCTGGCCATCTGAAACATCTGAAACAATTGCTGACCATCCTAAACAGATGCTCGCAAACCTTTCCAAACGGATGCTGGCAGGTTTAAAACAGATGCTGGTTTTTTTTCGAAAGGGTGATCGCCATCCCAAACAGTGGCTGGCCATCTAAAACAGATGCTGACCATCCTAAACAGATGCTGGCCATATTATATAGATAAAGGATGATCACAATCCCAAACAGATGCTTACCATCTAAAACAGATGCTGACCATCCTAAACAGATGCTGGCCATCTTATACAGACA
Source organism: Rhabditoides inermis (assembly GCA_963966185.1). Lineage (NCBI taxonomy): Eukaryota > Metazoa > Nematoda > Chromadorea > Rhabditida > Rhabditidae > Rhabditoides > Rhabditoides inermis. The sequence goes on along the minus strand of CAWZYM010000339.1, from coordinate 218,778 downwards.
CTGGCCATCTGAAACAAATACTGGCCATTTCAAACAGATGCTCGCAAACCTTTCCAAACGGATGCTGGGAGATTTGAAACAGATGCTGGTTTTTTTCAAAAGGATGATCGTCATCACAAACAGATGCTGGCCATCTAAAACAGATGATGACCATCCTAAACAGATGCTGGCCATCCCAAACAGATGATGGTCATCTCTAACAGATGCTCGCCATCTGAAACAGATGCTGACCATCCCAAACAGATGTGGCCATCCGAAACAGATGATGGCCATCTTAAACAGATGCTGGTCATTTCGAACAAATGGTCGCCATCTCAAACAGATGCTGGCCATCCCAAACAGATGCTGGCAATCTAGATGCTGACCATCCTAAACAGATGCTTGCCCTCTTATACAGTTGCTGGCTATTATAATTGGATGCTTGCCATCCCAAACAGATGCTGGTCATCCCAAACAGACGCTGGACATCTGAAACAGATGCTGACCATCTTAAACAGAAGCTGGCCATCCCAAATCGATGCTGGCCATCTAAAACATCTGAAACAATTGCTGGCCATTTCAAACAGATGCTTGTCAGCCATTCCAAACAGATGCTGGCAGGTTTAAAACAAATGCTGGTTTTTTTTTCGAAAGGATGATCGCCATCCTAAACAGATGCTGGCCATCTAAAACAGATGCTGACCATTCTAAACAGATGCTGGCCATCTTATAAAGATAAAGGATGATCACAATCCCAAACAGATGCTGACCATCTAAAACAGATGCTGACCATCCTAAACAGATGCTGGCCATCTTATACAGACACTGGCCATCTGAAACAAATACTGGCCATTTCAAACAGATGCTCGCAAACCTTCCTAAACGGATGCTGGGAGATTTAAAACAGATGCTGGTTCTTTCAAAAGGATGATCGTCATCACAAACAGATGCTGGCCATCTAAAACAGATGATGATCATCCTAAACAGATGCTGGCCATCCCAAACAGATGATGGTCATCTCTAACAGATGCTCGCCATCTGAAACAGATGCTGACCATCCCAAACAGATGTGGCCATCCCAAACAGATGCTGGTCATCCCAAACAGATGCTGGTCATTTCGAACAAATGGTCGCCATCTCAAACAGATGCTGGCCATCCCAAACAGATGCTGGCAATCTAGATGCTGACCATCCTAAACAGATGCTTGCCCTCTTATACAGTTGCTGGCTATTATAATTGGATGCTTGCCATCCCAAACAGATGCTGGTCATCCCAAACAGACGCTGGACATCTGAAACAGATGCTGGCCATCCCAAACAGATGCTGGACATCTTAAACAGATGCGGATCTTCTCAAAAAGATGCAGGCCATCTAAAACAGAAGCTGGCCATCCCAATTCGATGCTGGCCATTTAAAACATCTGAAACAATTGCTGGTCGTTTCAAACAGATGCTTGCCAGCCATTCCAGACATATGCTGGCAGGTTTAAAACAGATGCTGTTTTTTCGAAAGGATGATCGTCTTCCCAAACAGATGCTGGCCATCTAAAACAGATGCTGACCATCTTAAACAGAAGCTGGCCATCCCAAATCGATGCTGGCCATCTAAAACATCTGAAACAATTGCTGGCCATTTCAAACAGATGCTTGTCAGCCATTCCAAACAGATGCTGGCAGGTTTAAAACAAATGCTGGTTTTTTTTTCGAAAGGATGATCGCCATCCTAAACAGATGCTGGCCATCTAAAACAGATGCTGACCATTCTAAACAGATGCTGGCCATCTTATAAAGATAAAGGATGATCACAATCCCAAACAGATGCTGACCATCTAAAACAGATGCTGACCATCCTAAACAGATGCTGGCCATCTTATACAGACACTGGCCATCTGAAACAAATACTGGCCATTTCAAACAGATGCTCGCAAACCTTCCTAAACGGATGCTGGGAGATTTAAAACAGATGCTGGTTCTTTCAAAAGGATGATCGTCATCACAAACAGATGCTGGCCATCTAAAACAGATGATGATCATCCTAAACAGATGCTGGCCATCCCAAACAGATGATGGTCATCTCTAACAGATGCTCGCCATCTGAAACAGATGCTGACCATCCCAAACAGATGTGGCCATCCCAAACAGATGCTGGTCATCCCAAACAGATGCTGGTCATTTCGAACAAATGGTCGCCATCTCAAACAGATGCTGGCCATCCCAAACAGATGCTGGCAATCTAGATGCTGACCATCCTAAACAGATGCTTGCCCTCTTATACAGTTGCTGGCTATTATAATTGGATGCTTGCCATCCCAAACAGATGCTGGTCATCCCAAACAGACGCTGGACATCTGAAACAGATGCTGGCCATCCCAAACAGATGCTGGACATCTTAAACAGATGCGGATCTTCTCAAAAAGATGCAGGCCATCTAAAACAGAAGCTGGCCATCCCAATTCGATGCTGGCCATTTAAAACATCTGAAACAATTGCTGGTCGTTTCAAACAGATGCTTGCCAGCCATTCCAGACATATGCTGGCAGGTTTAAAACAGATGCTGTTTTTTCGAAAGGATGATCGTCTTCCCAAACAGATGCTGGCCATCTAAAACAGATGCTGACCATCTTAAACAGAAGCTGGCCATCCCAAATCGATGCTGGCCATCTAAAACATCTGAAACAATTGCTGGCCATTTCAAACAGATGCTTGTCAGCCATTCCAAACAGATGCTGGCAGGTTTAAAACAAATGCTGGTTTTTTTTCGAAAGGATGATCGCCATCCTAAACAGATGCTGGCCATCTAAAACAGATGCTGACCATTCTAAACAGATGCTGGCCATCTTATAAAGATAAAGGATGATCACAATCCCAAACAGATGCTGACCATCTAAAACAGATGCTGACCATCCTAAACAGATGCTGGCCATCTTATACAGACACTGGCCATCTGAAACAAATACTGGCCATTTCAAACAGATGCTCGCAAACCTTCCTAAACGGATGCTGGGAGATTTAAAACAGATGCTGGTTCTTTCAAAAGGATGATCGTCATCACAAACAGATGCTGGCCATCTAAAAGAGATGATGATCATCCTAAACAGATGCTGGCCATCCCAAACAGATGATGGTCATCTCTAACAGATGCTCGCCATCTGAAACAGATGCTGACCATCCCAACAGATGTGGCCATCCCAAACAGATGCTGGTCATCCCAAACAGACGCTGGACATCTAAAACAGATGCTGGCCATTCCAAACAGATGCTGGCCATCTTAAACAGATGCGGATCTTCTCAAATAGATGCTGGCCATCTAAAACAGAAGCTGGCCATCCCAATTCGATGCTGGCCATTTAAAACATCTGAAACAATTGCTGGTCGTTTCAAACAGATGCTTGCCAGCCTTTCCAAACAGATGCTGGCAGGTTTAAAACATATGCTGGTTTTTTTTTTCGAAAGGATGATCGCCTTCCCAAACAGATGCTGGCCATCTAAAACAGATGCTGACCATCAAAAACAGATGCTGACCATCTTAAACAGATGCTGGCCATCTTATGTGGCCATTTCAATGCTGGCCATTTCAAACAGATGCTCGCAAGCCTTTCCAAGCAGATTTTGGCAGATTTAAAACAGATGCTGGTTATTTCAAAGGATGGTCGTCATCACAAACAGAAGCTGGCCATCTAAAACTGCTGGTTATTTCAAAGGATGATCGTCATCACAAACAGAAGCTGGCCATCTAAAACAGATAATGACCATCCTAAACAGATGCTGGCCATCCCAAACAGATGATCTCTAACAGATGCTCGCCATCTGAAACAGATGTGGCCATCCCAAACAGATGATGGCCATCTTAAACAGATGCTGGTCATTTCGAACAAATGGTCGCCATCTCAAACAGATGCTTGCCATCCCAAACAGATGCTGGTCGTCTAAAACATATGCTGATCTTCTCAAACATTTCCTGCCAGGAATTTCCATGCCAGGAATTTCCCTGCCAGGAATTTCCCTGCCAGGAATTTCCCTGCCAGGAATTTCCCTGCCAGGAATTTCTTTCCCTGCCAGGAATTTCTCTGCCAGGAATTTCCCTGCCAGGAATTTCCCTGCCAGGAATTTCCCTGCCAGGAATTTCCCTGCCAGGAATTTCCCTGCCAGGAATTTTCCTGCCAGGAAATTTCCTGCCAGGAATTTCCCTGCCAGGAATTTCCCTGCCAGGAATTTTCCTGCCAGGAATTTTCCTGCCAGGAATTTTCCTGCCAGGAATTTCCCTGCCAGGAATTTCCCTGCCAGGAATTTCCCTGCCAGGAGTTTCCCTGCCAGCAAACAGATGATGGCCATCTAAAACAGATGCTGACCATCCTAAACAGATGCTGGCCATCTTATACAGATACTGGTCATTATAACAAGATGCTCGTCATCCCAAACAGATGATGGTCATCTCTAACAGATGCTCGCCATCTGAAACAGATGCTGGCCATCCCAAACAGATGTTGGCCATCTTAAACAGATGCGGATCTTCTCAAAAAGATGCTGGCCTTCTAAAACAGAAGCTGGCCATCCCAAATCGATGCTGGCCATCTAAAGAGACGCTGGCCATCTAAAACAGATGCTTGCCATCCCAAACAGATGTTGGCTATCTTAAACAAATGCGGATCTTCTCAAAAAGATGCTGGCCTTCTAAAACAGAAGCTGGCCATCCCAAATCGATGCTGGCCATCTAAAACATCTGAAACAATTGCTGGCCATTTCAAACAGATGCTTGCCAGCCATTTCAAACAGATGCTGGCAGGTTTAAAACAGATGCTGGTTTTTTTCGAAAGGATGATCGCCATCCCAAACAGATGCTGGCCATCTAAAACATATGCTGACCATCCTAAACAGATGCTGGCCATCTTATATAGATAAAGGATGATCACAATTTTAAACAGATGCTTACCATCTAAAACAGATGCTGACCATCCTAAACAGATGCTGGCCATCTTATACAGACACTGGCCATCTGAAACAAATACTGGCCATTTCAAACAGATGCTCGCAAACCTTTCCAAACGGATGCTGGGAGATTTAAAACAGATGCTGGTTTTTTTTCAAAAGGATGATCGTCATCACAAACAGATGCTGGCCATCTAAAACAGATGATGACCATCCTTAACAGATGCTGGCCATCCCAAACAGATGATGGTCATCTCTAACAGATGCTCGCCATCTGAAACAGATGCTGACCATCTCAAACAGATGTGGCCATCCCAAACAGATGATGGCCATCTTAAACAGATGCTGGTCATTTCGAACAAATGGTCGCCATCTCAAACAGATGCTGGCCATCCCAAACAGATGCTGGCAATCTAGATGCTGACCATCCTAAACAGATGCTTGCCCTTTTATACAGTTGCTGACCATTATAATTGGATGCTTGCCATCCCAAACAGATGCTGGTCATCCCAAACAGACGCTGGACATCTAAAACAGATGCTGGTCATCCCAAACAGATGCTGGCCATCTTAAATTGATGCGGATCTTCTCAAATAGATGCTGGCCATCTTAAACAGAAGCTGGCCATCCCAATTCGATGCTGGTCATTTAAAACATCTGAAACAATTGCTGGTCGTTTCAAACAGATGCTTGCCAGCCATTCCAAACAGATGCTGGCAGTTTTAAAGCAGATGCTGGTTTTTTTTCGAAAGGATGATCGTCTTCCCAAACAGATGCTGGCCATCTAAAACAGATGCTGACCATCTTGAACAGATGCTGGCCATCCCAAATCGACGCTGGCCATCTAAAACATCTGAAACAAATGCTGGCCATTTCAAACAGATGCTTGCCAGCCATTCCAAACAGTTGCTGGCAGGTTTAAAACAGATGCTGTTTTTTTTTCGAAAGAATGATCGCCATCCCAAACATACGCTGGACATCTAAAACAGATGCTGGTCATCCCAAACAGATGCTGGCCATCTTAAATTGATGCGGATCTTCTCAAATAGATGCTGGCCATCTTAAACAGACGCTGGCCATCCCAATTCGATGCTGGTCATTTAAAACATCTGAAACAATTGCTGGTCGTTTCAAACAGATGCTTGCCAGCCATTCCAAACAGTTGCTGGCAGGTTTAAAACAGATGCTGGTTTTTTTCGAAAGAATGATCGCCATCCCAAACAGATGCTGGCCATTTAAAACAGATGCTGACCATCTTGAACAGATGCTGGCCATCCCAAATCGACGCTGGCCATCTAAAACATCTGAAACAAATGCTGGCCATTTCAAACAGATGCTTGCCAGCCATTCCAAACGGATGCTGGGAGATTTAAAACAGATGCTGGTTCTTTCAAAAGGATGATCGTCATCACAAACAGATGCTGGCCATCTAAAACAGATGATGACCATCCTAAACAGATGCTGGCCATCCTAAACAGATGCTGGCCATCTTATAAAGATAAAGGATGATCACAATCCCAAACAGATGCTGACCATCTAAACAGATGCTGACCATCCTAAACAGATGCTGGTCATCTTATACAGACACTGGCCATCTGAAACAAATACTGGCCATTTCAAACAGATGCTCGCAAACCTTTCCAAACGGATGCTGGGAGATTTAAAACAGATGCTGGTTCTTTCAAAAGGATGATCGTCATCACAAACAGATGCTGGCCATCTAAAACAGATGATGACCATCCTAAACAGATGCTGGCCATCCCAAACAGATGATGGTCATCTCTAACAGATGCTCGCCATCTGAAACTTTTTTTGGAATTTCCCTGCCAGGAATTTTCCTGCCAGAAAATTCCCTGCCAGGAATTTCCCTGCCAGGAATTTCCCTGCCAGGAATTTATTTCCCTGCCAGGAATTTCTCTGCCAGGAATTTCCCTGCCAGGAATTTCCCTGCCAGGAATTTCCCTGCCAGGAATTTCCCTGCCAGGAATTTTCCTGCCAGGAAATTTCCTGCCAGGAATTTCCCTGCCAGGAATTTTCCTGCCAGGAATTTTCCTGCCAGGAATTTCCCTGCCAGGAGTTTCCCTGCCAGCAAACAGATGATGGCCATCTAAAACAGATGCTGACCATCCTAAACAGATGCTGGCCATCTTATACAGATACTGGTCATTATAACAAGATGCTCGTCATCCCAAACAGATGATGGTCATCTCTAACAGATGCTCGCCATCTGAAACAGATGCTGGCCATCCCAAACAGATGTTGGCCATCTTAAACAGATGCGGATCTTCTCAAAAAGATGCTGGCCTTCTAAAACAGAAGCTGGCCATCCCAAATCGATGCTGGCCATCTAAAACAGACGCTGGCCATCTAAAACAGATGCTTGCCATCCCAAACAGATGTTGGCTATCTTAAACAAATGCGGATCTTCTCAAAAAGATGCTGGCCTTCTAAAACAGAAGCTGGCCATCCCAAATCGATGCTGGCCATCTGAAACATCTGAAACAATTGCTGACCATCCTAAACAGATGCTCGCAAACCTTTCCAAACGGATGCTGGCAGGTTTAAAACAGATGCTGGTTTTTTTTTCGAAAGGGTGATCGCCATCCCAAACAGTGGCTGGCCATCTAAAACAGATGCTGACCATCCTAAACAGATGCTGGCCATCTTATATAGATAAAGGATGATCACAATCCCAAACAGATGCTTACCATCTAAAACAGATGCTGACCATCCTAAACAGATGCTGGCCATCTTATACAGACACTGGCCATCTGAAACAAATACTGGCCATTTCAAACAGATGCTCGCAAACCTTTCCAAACGGATGCTGGGAGATTTGAAACAGATGCTGGTTTTTTTCAAAAGGATGATCGTCATCACAAACAGATGCTGGCCATCTAAAACAGATGATGACCATCCTAAACAGATGCTGGCCATCCCAAACAGATGATGGTCATCTCTAACAGATGCTCGCCATCTGAAACAGATGCTGACCATCCCAAACAGATGTGGCCATCCGAAACAGATGATGGCCATCTTAAACAGATGCTGGTCATTTCGAACAAATGGTCGCCATCTCAAACAGATGCTGGCCATCCCAAACAGATGCTGGCAATCTAGATGCTGACCATCCTAAACAGATGCTTGCCCTCTTATACAGTTGCTGGCTATTATAATTGGATGCTTGCCATCCCAAACAGATGCTGGTCATCCCAAACAGACGCTGGACATCTGAAACAGATGCTGGCCATCCCAAACAGATGCTGGACATCTTAAACAGATGCGGATCTTCTCAAAAAGATGCAGGCCATCTAAAACAGAAGCTGGCCATCCCAATTCGATGCTGGCCATTTAAAACATCTGAAACAATTGCTGGTCGTTTCAAACAGATGCTTGCCAGCCATTCCAGACATATGCTGGCAGGTTTAAAACAGATGCTGTTTTTTTTCGAAAGGATGATCGTCTTCCCAAACAGATGCTGGCCATCTAAAACAGATGCTGACCATCTTAAACAGAAGCTGGCCATCCCAAATCGATGCTGGCCATCTAAAACATCTGAAACAATTGCTGGCCATTTCAAACAGATGCTTGTCAGCCATTCCAAACAGATGCTGGCAGGTTTAAAACAAATGCTGGTTTTTTTTTTCGAAAGGATGATCGCCATCCTAAACAGATGCTGGCCATCTAAAACAGATGCTGACCATTCTAAACAGATGCTGGCCATCTTATAAAGATAAAGGATGATCACAATCCCAAACAGATGCTGACCATCTAAAACAGATGCTGACCATCCTAAACAGATGCTGGCCATCTTATACAGACACTGGCCATCTGAAACAAATACTGGCCATTTCAAACAGATGCTCGCAAACCTTCCTAAACGGATGCTGGGAGATTTAAAACAGATGCTGGTTCTTTCAAAAGGATGATCGTCATCACAAACAGATGCTGGCCATCTAAAACAGATGATGATCATCCTAAACAGATGCTGGCCATCCCAAACAGATGATGGTCATCTCTAACAGATGCTCGCCATCTGAAACAGATGCTGACCATCCCAAACAGATGTGGCCATCCCAAACAGATGCTGGTCATCCCAAACAGATGCTGGTCATTTCGAACAAATGGTCGCCATCTCAAACAGATGCTGGCCATCCCAAACAGATGCTGGCAATCTAGATGCTGACCATCCTAAACAGATGCTTGCCCTCTTATACAGTTGCTGGCTATTATAATTGGATGCTTGCCATCCCAAACAGATGCTGGTCATCCCAAACAGACGCTGGACATCTGAAACAGATGCTGGCCATCCCAAACAGATGCTGGACATCTTAAACAGATGCGGATCTTCTCAAAAAGATGCAGGCCATCTAAAACAGAAGCTGGCCATCCCAATTCGATGCTGGCCATTTAAAACATCTGAAACAATTGCTGGTCGTTTCAAACAGATGCTTGCCAGCCATTCCAGACATATGCTGGCAGGTTTAAAACAGATGCTGTTTTTTCGAAAGGATGATCGTCTTCCCAAACAGATGCTGGCCATCTAAAACAGATGCTGACCATCTTAAACAGAAGCTGGCCATCCCAAATCGATGCTGGCCATCTAAAACATCTGAAACAATTGCTGGCCATTTCAAACAGATGCTTGTCAGCCATTCCAAACAGATGCTGGCAGGTTTAAAACAAATGCTGGTTTTTTTTCGAAAGGATGATCGCCATCCTAAACAGATGCTGGCCATCTAAAACAGATGCTGACCATTCTAAACAGATGCTGGCCATCTTATAAAGATAAAGGATGATCACAATCCCAAACAGATGCTGACCATCTAAAACAGATGCTGACCATCCTAAACAGATGCTGGCCATCTTATACAGACACTGGCCATCTGAAACAAATACTGGCCATTTCAAACAGATGCTCGCAAACCTTCCTAAACGGATGCTGGGAGATTTAAAACAGATGCTGGTTCTTTCAAAAGGATGATCGTCATCACAAACAGATGCTGGCCATCTAAAAGAGATGATGATCATCCTAAACAGATGCTGGCCATCCCAAACAGATGATGGTCATCTCTAACAGATGCTCGCCATCTGAAACAGATGCTGACCATCCCAAACAGATGTGGCCATCCCAAACAGATGCTGGTCATCCCAAACAGACGCTGGACATCTAAAACAGATGCTGGCCATTCCAAACAGATGCTGGCCATCTTAAACAGATGCGGATCTTCTCAAATAGATGCTGGCCATCTAAAACAGAAGCTGGCCATCCCAATTCGATGCTGGCCATTTAAAACATCTGAAACAATTGCTGGTCGTTTCAAACAGATGCTTGCCAGCCTTTCCAAACAGATGCTGGCAGGTTTAAAACATATGCTGGTTTTTTTTTTCGAAAGGATGATCGCCTTCCCAAACAGATGCTGGCCATCTAAAACAGATGCTGACCATCTAAAACAGATGCTGACCATCTTAAACAGATGCTGGCCATCTTATACAGATACTGGCCATCTGAAAAAAAAATGCTGGCCATTTCAAACAGATGCTCGCAAGCCTTTCCAAGCAGATTTTGGCAGATTTAAAACAGATGCTGGTTATTTCAAAGGATGGTCGTCATCACAAACAGAAGCTGGCCATCTAAAACTGCTGGTTATTTCAAAGGATGATCGTCATCACAAACAGAAGCTGGCCATCTAAAACAGATAATGACCATCCTAAACAGATGCTGGCCATCCCAAACAGATGATCTCTAACAGATGCTCGCCATCTGAAACAGATGTGGCCATCCCAAACAGATGATGGCCATCTTAAACAGATGCTGGTCATTTCGAACAAATGGTCGCCATCTCAAACAGATGCTTGCCATCCCAAACAGATGTTGGTCGTCTAAAACATATGCTGATCTTCTCAAACATTTCCTGCCAGGAATTTCCATGCCAGGAATTTCCCTGCCAGGAATTTCCCTGCCAGGAATTTCCCTGCCAGGAATTTTCCTGCCAGAAAATTCCCTGCCAGGAATTTCCCTGCCAGGAATTTCCCTGCCAGGAATTTCTTTCCCTGCCAGGAATTTCTCTGCCAGGAATTTCCCTGCCAGGAATTTCCCTGCCAGGAATTTCCCTGCCAGGAATTTCCCTGCCAGGAATTTCCCTGCCAGGAATTTTCCTGGCAGGAAATTTCCTGCCAGGAATTTCCCTGCCAGGAATTTCCCTGCCAGGAATTTTCCTGCCAGGAATTTTCCTGCCAGGAATTTTCCTGCTAGGAATTTCCCTGCCAGGAATTTCCCTGCCAGGAATTTCCCTGCCAGGAGTTTCCCTGCCAGCAAACAGATGATGGCCATCTAAAACAGATGCTGACCATCCTAAACAGATGCTGGCCATCTTATACAGATACTGGTCATTATAACAAGATGCTCGTCATCCCAAACAGATGATGGTCATCTCTAACAGATGCTCGCCATCTGAAACAGATGCTGGCCATCCCAAACAGATGTTGGCCATCTTAAACAGATGCGGATCTTCTCAAAAAGATGCTGGCCTTCTAAAACAGAAGCTGGCCATCCCAAATCGATGCTGGCCATCTAAAGAGACGCTGGCCATCTAAAACAGATGCTTGCCATCCCAAACAGATGTTGGCTATCTTAAACAAATGCGGATCTTCTCAAAAAGATGCTGGCCTTCTAAAACAGAAGCTGGCCATCCCAAATCGATGCTGGCCATCTAAAACATCTGAAACAATTGCTGGCCATTTCAAACAGATGCTTGCCAGCCATTCCAAACAGATGCTGGCAGGTTTAAAACAGATGCTGGTTTTTTTTCGAAAGGATGATCGCCATCCCAAACAGATGCTGGCCATCTAAAACATATGCTGACCATCCTAAACAGATGCTGGCCATCTTATATAGATAAAGGATGATCACAATTTTAAACAGATGCTTACCATCTAAAACAGATGCTGACCATCCTAAACAGATGCTGGCCATCTTATACAGACACTGGCCATCTGAAACAAATACTGGCCATTTCAAACAGATGCTCGCAAACCTTTCCAAACGGATGCTGGGAGATTTAAAACAGATGCTGGTTTTTTTTCAAAAGGATGATCGTCATCACAAACAGATGCTGGCCATCTAAAACAGATGATGACCATCCTAAACAGATGCTGGCCATCCCAAACAGATGATGGTCATCTCTAACAGATGCTCGCCATCTGAAACAGATGCTGACCATCCCAAACAGATGTGGCCATCCGAAACAGATGATGGCCATCTTAAACAGATGCTGGTCATTTCGAACAAATGGTCGCCATCTCAAACAGATGCTGGCCATCCCAAACAGATGCTGGCAATCTAGATGCTGACCATCCTAAACAGATGCTTGCCCTCTTATACAGTTGCTGGCTATTATAATTGGATGCTTGCCATCCCAAACAGATGCTGGTCATCCCAAACAGACGCTGGACATCTGAAACAGATGCTGGCCATCCCAAACAGATGCTGGACATCTTAAACAGATGCGGATCTTCTCAAAAAGATGCAGGCCATCTAAAACAGAAGCTGGCCATCCCAATTCGATGCTGGCCATTTAAAACATCTGAAACAATTGCTGGTCGTTTCAAACAGATGCTTGCAGCCATTCCAGACATATGCTGGCAGGTTTAAAACAGATGCTGTTTTTTTCGAAAGGATGATCGTCTTCCCAAACAGATGCTGGCCATCTAAAACAGATGCTGACCATCTTAAACAGAAGCTGGCCATCCCAAATCGATGCTGGCCATCTAAAACATCTGAAACAATTGCTGGCCATTTCAAACAGATGCTTGTCAGCCATTCCAAACAGATGCTGGCAGGTTTAAAACAAATGCTGGTTTTTTTTCGAAAGGATGATCGCCATCCTAAACAGATGCTGGCCTTCTAAAACAGATGCTGACCATTCTAAACAGATGCTGGCCATCTTATAAAGATAAAGGATGATCACAATCCCAAACAGATGCTGACCATCTAAAACAGATGCTGACCATCCTAAACAGATGCTGGCCATCTTATACAGACACTGGCCATCTGAAACAAATACTGGCCATTTCAAACAGATGCTCGCAAACCTTCCTAAACGGATGCTGGGAGATTTAAAACAGATGCTGGTTCTTTCAAAAGGATGATCGTCATCACAAACAGATGCTGGCCATCTAAAAGAGATGATGATCATCCTAAACAGATGCTGGCCATCCCAAACAGATGATGGTCATCTCTAACAGATGCTCGCCATCTGAAACAGATGCTGACCATCCCAAACAGATGTGGCCATCCCAAACAGATGCTGGTCATCCCAAACAGACGCTGGACATCTAAAACAGATGCTGGCCATTCCAAACAGATGCTGGCCATCTTAAACAGATGCGGATCTTCTCAAATAGATGCTGGCCATCTAAAACAGAAGCTGGCCATCCCAATTCGATGCTGGCCATTTAAAACATCTGAAACAATTGCTGGTCGTTTCAAACAGATGCTTGCCAGCCTTTCCAAACAGATGCTGGCAGGTTTAAAACATATGCTGGTTTTTTTTTCGAAAGGATGATCGCCTTCCCAAACAGATGCTGGCCATCTAAAACAGATGCTGACCATCTAAAACAGATGCTGACCATCTTAAACAGATGCTGGCCATCTTATACAGATACTGGCCATCTGAAAAAAAAATGCTGGCCATTTCAAACAGATGCTCTCAAGCCTTTCCAAGCAGATTTTGGCAGATTTAAAACAGATGCTGGTTATTTCAAAGGATGGTCGTCATCACAAACAGAAGCTGGCCATCTAAAACTGCTGGTTATTTCAAAGGATGATCGTCATCACAAACAGAAGCTGGCCATCTAAAACAGATAATGACCATCCTAAACAGATGCTGGCCATCCCAAACAGATGATCTCTAACAGATGCTCGCCATCTGAAACAGATGTGGCCATCCCAAACAGATGATGGCCATCTTAAACAGATGCTGGTCATTTCGAACAAATGGTCGCCATCTCAAACAGATGCTTGCCATCCCAAACAGATGCTGGTCGTCTAAAACATATGCTGATCTTCTCAAACATTTCCTGCCAGGAATTTCCATGCCAGGAATTTCCCTGCCAGGAATTTCCCTGCCAGGAATTTCCCTGCCAGGAATTTCCCTGCCAGAAAATTCCCTGCCAGGAATTTCCCTGCCAGGAATTTCCCTGCCAGGAATTTCTTTCCCTGCCAGGAATTTCTCTGCCAGGAATTTCCCTGCCAGGAATTTCCCTGCCAGGAATTTCCCTGCCAGGAATTTCCCTGCCAGGAATTTCCCTGCCAGGAATTTCCCTGCCAGGAAATTTCCTGCCAGGAATTTCCCTGCCAGGAATTTCCCTGCCAGGAAATTTCCTGCCAGGAATTTCCCTGCCAGGAATTTCCCTGCCAGGAATTTCCCTGCCAGGAGTTTCCCTGCCAGCAAACAGATGATGGCCATCTAAAACAGATGCTGACCATCCTAAACAGATGCTGGCCATCTTATACAGATACTGGTCATTATAACAAGATGCTCGTCATCCCAAACAGATGATGGCCATCTCTAACAGATGCTCGCCATCTGAAACAGATGCTGGCCATCCCAAACAGATGTTGGCCATCTTAAACAGATGCGGATCTTCTCAAAAAGATGCTGGCCTTCTAAAACAGAAGCTGGCCATCCCAAATCGATGCTGGCCATCTAAAGAGACGCTGGCCATCTAAAACAGATGCTTGCCATCCCAAACAGATGTTGGCTATCTTAAACAAATGCGGATCTTCTCAAAAAGATGCTGGCCTTCTAAAACAGAAGCTGGCCATCCCAAATCGATGCTGGCCATCTAAAACATCTGAAACAATTGCTGGCCATTTCAAACAGATGCTTGCCAGCCATTCCAAACAGATGCTGGCAGGTTTAAAACAGATGCTGGTTTTTTTCGAAAGGATGATCGCCATCCCAAACAGATGCTGGCCATCTAAAACATATGCTGACCATCCTAAACAGATGCTGGCCATCTTATATAGATAAAGGATGATCACAATTTTAAACAGATGCTTACCATCTAAAACAGATGCTGACCATCCTAAACAGATGCTGGCCATCTTATACAGACACTGGCCATCTGAAACAAATACTGGCCATTTCAAACAGATGCTCGCAAACCTTTCCAAACGGATGCTGGGAGATTTAAAACAGATGCTGGTTTTTTTTCAAAAGGATGATCGTCATCACAAACAGATGCTGGCCATCTAAAACAGATGATGACCATCCTTAACAGATGCTGGCCATCCCAAACAGATGATGGTCATCTCTAACAGATGCTCGCCATCTGAAACAGATGCTGACCATCCCAAACAGATGTGGCCATCCCAAACAGATGATGGCCATCTTAAACAGATGCTGGTCATTTCGAACAAATGGTCGCCATCTCAAACAGATGCTGGCCATCCCAAACAGATGCTGGCAATCTAGATGCTGACCATCCTAAACAGATGCTTGCCCTCTTATACAGTTGCTGGCTATTATAATTGGATGCTTGCCATCCCAAACAGATGCTGGTCATCCCAAACAGACGCTGGACATCTAAAACAGATGCTGGCCATTTCAAACAGATGCTGGCCATCTTAAACAGATGCGGATCTTCTCAAATAGATGCAGGCCATCTAAAACGAAAGCTGGCCATCCCAATTCGATGCTGGCCATTTAAAACATCTGAAACAATTGCTGGTCGTTTCAAACAGATGCTTGCCAGCCATTCCAAACAGATGCTGGCAGGTTTAAAACAGATGCTGGTTTTTTCGAAAGGATGATCGTCTTCCCAAACAGATACTGGCCATCTAAAACAGATGCTGACCATCCTAAACAGATGCTGGCCATCTTATATAGATAAAGGATGATCACAATCCCAAACATATGCTTACCATCTAAAACAGATGCTGACCATCCTAAACAGATGCTGGCCATCTTATACAGACACTGGCCATCTGAAACAAATACTGGCCATTTCAAACAGATGCTCGCAAACCTTTCCAAACGGATGCTGGGAGATTTAAAACATATGCTGGTTTTTTCAAAAGGATGGTCGTCATCACAAACAGATGCTGGCCATCTAAAACAGATGATGACCATCCTAAACAGATGCTGGCCATCCCAAACAGATGATGGTCATCTCTAACAGATGCTCGCCATCTGAAACAGATGCTGACCATCCCAAACAGATGTGGCCATCCCAAACAGATGATCTTAAACATATGCTGGTCATTTCGAACAAATGGTCGCCATCTCAAACAGATGCTGGCCATCCCAAACAGATGCTGGCAATCTAGATGCTGACCATCCTAAACAGATGCTTGCCCTCTTATACAGTTGCTGGCTATTATAATTGGATGCTTGCCATCCCAAACAGATGCTGGTCATCCCAAACATCTTAAACAGATGCTGGTAAACAGATTCTGACCTCTTAAACAGATGCTGGCCATCTTATACAGATACTGGCCATCTGAAAAAAATGCTGGCCATTTCAAACAGATGCTCGCAAGCCTTTCCAAGCAGATGTTGGCAGATTCAAAACAGATGCTGGTTATTTCAAAGGATGATCGTCATCACAAACAGAAGCTGGCCATCTAAAACAGATAATGACCATCCTAAACAGATGCTGGCCATCCCAAACAGATGATCTCTAACAGATGCTCGCCATCTGAAACAGATGTGGCCATCCCAAACAGATGATGGCCATCTTAAACAGATGCTGGTCATTTCGAACAAATGGTCGCCATCTCAAACAGATGCTTGCCATTCCAAACAAATGCTGGTCGTCTAAAACATATGCTGATCTTCTCAAACATTTCCTGCCAGGAATTTCCATGCCAGGAATTTCCCTGCCAGGAATTTCCCTGCCAGGAATTTCCCTGCCAGAAATTTCCCTGCCAGGAATTTCCCTGCCAGGAATTTCTCTGCCAGGAATTTCCCTGCCAGGAATTTCCCTGCCAGGAATTTCCCTGTCAGGAATTTCCCTGCCAGGAATTTTCCTGCCAGGAAATTTCCTGCCAGGAAATTTCCTGCCAGGAATTTTCCAGCCAGGAATTTTCCTGCCAGGAATTTTCCTGCCAGGAATTTTCCTGCCAGGAATTTTCCTGCCAGGAATTTTCCTGCCAGGAATTTTCCTGCCAGAAAATTTCCTGCCAGGAATTTTCCTGCCAGAAAATTTCCTGCCAGGAATTTCCCTGCCAGGAATTTCCCTGCCAGGAATTTCCTTGCCAGGAATTTCCCTGCCAGGAATTTTCCTGCCAGGAAATTTCCTGCCAGGAATTTCCCTGCCAGGAATTTCCCTGCCAGGAATTTCCCTGCCAGGAATTTCCCTGCCAGGAATTTCCCTGATAGGAATTTCCCTGCCAGGAACTTTCCTGCCAGGAAATTTCCTGCGAGGAATTTCCCTGCCAGTAATTTCCTTGCCAGGAATTTGCCTGCCTGGAATTTCCCTGCCAGGAATTGCCCTGATAGGAATTTCCCTGCCAGCAAACAGATGATGGCCATCTAAAACAGATGCTGACCATCCTAAACAGATGCTGGCCATCTTATACAGATACTGGTCATAATAACAAGATGCTCGTCATCCCAAACAGATGATGGTCATCTCTAACAGATGTTCGCCATCTGAAACAGATGCTGGCCATCCCAAACAGATGTGGCCATCACAGACAGATGAAGGCCATCTTAAACAGATGCTGGTCATTTCGAACAAATGATCGCCATCTCAAACAGATGCTTTCCATCCCAAACAGATGCTGGCAATCTAAAATATATGCTGACCATCCCAAACAGACGCTGGACATCTAAAACAGATGCTGGCCATTTCAAACAGATGCTGGCCATCTTAAACAGATGCGGATCTTCTCAAATAGATGCAGGCCATCTAAAACAGAAGCTGGCCATCCCAATTCGATGCTGGCCATTTAAAACATCTGAAACAATTGCTGGTCGTTTCAAACAGATGCTTGCCAGCCATTCCAAACAGATGCTGGCAGGTTTAAAACAGATGCTGGTTTTTTTCGAAAGGATGATCGTCTTCCCAAACAGATGCTGGCCATCTAAAACAGATGCTGACCATCTTAAACAGATGCTGGCCATTCAAATCGATGCTGGCAGGTTTAAAACAGGTGCTGGTTTTTTTTCGAAAGGATGATCGCCATCCCAAACAGATGCTGGCCATCTAAAACAGATGCTGACCATCCTAAACAGATGCTGGCCATCTTATAAAGATAAATGATGATCACAATCCCGAACAGATGCTGACCATCTAAAACAAATGCTGACCATCCTAAACAGATGCTGGCCATCCCAAACAGATGATGGTCATCTCTAACAGATGCTCGCCATCTGAAACAGATGATGACCATCCCAAACAGATGTGGCTATCCCAAACAGATGCTGGCCATCTTAAACAGATGCTGGTCATTTCGAACAAATGGTCGCCATCTCAAACAGATGCTGGCCATCCCAAACAGATGCTGGCAATCTAGATGCTGACCATCCTAAACAGATGCTTGCCCTCTTATACAGTTGCTGGCCATTATAATTGGAAGCTCGCCATCCCAAACAGATGCTGGTCATCCCAAACAGACGCTGGCCATCTAAAACAGATGCTGGCCATCCCAAACAGATGTTGGCCATCTTAAACAGATGCGGATCTTCTCAAAAAGATGCTGGCCTTCTAAAACAGAAGCTGGCCATCCCAAATCGATGCTGGCCATCTTAAACATCTGAAACAATTGCTGGCCATTTCAAACAGATGCTTGCCAGCTATTGCAAACAGATGCTGGCAGGTTTAAAACAGATGCTGGTTTTTTTTTCAAAAGGATGATCGCCAACCCAAACAGATGCTGGCCATCTAAAACAGATGCTGATCATCCTAAACAGATGCTGGCATCCCAAACAGATGCTGGCAATCTAGATGCTGACCATATTAAACAGATGCTTGCCCTCTTATACAGATGCTGGCCATTATAATTGGATGCTTTCCATTCCAAACAGATGCTGGTCATCCCAAACAGACGCTGGATATCTAAAACAGATGCTGGTCATCCCAAACAGACGCTGGCCATCTAAAACAGATGCTGGCCATCTAAAACAGATGCTGACCATCTTAAACAGATGCTAGTCATCTTATACAGATACTGGCCATCTGAAACAAATGCTGGTCATTTCAAACAGATGCTTGCCAGCCATTCCAAACAGATGCTGGCAGGTTTAAAACAGATGCTGGTTTTTTTTCGAAAGGATGATCGCCATCCCAAACAGTGGCTGGCCATCTAAAACAGATGCTGACCATCCTAAACAGATGCTGGCCATCCCAAACAGATGATGGTCATCTCTAACAGATGCTCGCCATCTGAAACAGATGCTGACCATCCCAAACAGATGTGGCCATCCCAAACAGATGATCTTAAACAGATGCTGGTCATTTCGAACAAATGGTCGCCATCTCAAACAGATGCTGGCCATCCCAAACAGATGCTGGCAATCTAGATGCTGACCATCCTAAACAGATGCTTGCCCTCTTATACAGTTGCTGGCTATTATAATTGGATGCTTGCCATCCCAAACAGATGCTGGTCATCCCAAACATCTTAAACAGATGCTGGCAAACAGATGCTGACCATCTTAAACAGATGCTGGCCATCTTATACAGATACTGGCCATCTGAAAAAAATGCTGGCCATTTCAAACAGATGCTCGCAAGCCTTTCCAAGCAGATGTTGGCAGATTTAAAACAGATGCTGGTTATTTCAAAGGATGATCGTCATCACAAACAGAAGCTGGCCATCTAAAACAGATAATGACCATCCTTAACAGATGCTGGCCATCCCAAACAGATGATCTCTAACATATGCTCGCCATCTGAAACAGATGTGGCCATCCCAAACAGATGATGGCCATCTTAAACAGATGCTGGTCATTTCGAACAAATGGTCGTCATCTCAAACAGATGCTTGCCATTCCAAACAAATGCTGGTCGTCTAAAACATATGCTGATCTTCTCAAACATTTCCTGCCAGGAATTTCCATGCCAGGAATTTCCCTGCCAGGAATTTCCCTGCCAGGAATTTCCCTGCCAGGAATTTCCCTGCCAGGAATTTCCCTGCCAGGAATTTCCCTGTCAGGAATTTCCCTGCCAGGAATTTCCCTGCCAGGAATTTCCCTGTCAGGAATTTCCCTGCCAGGAATTTTCCTGCCAGGAAATTTCCTGCCAGGAATTTCCCTGCCAGGAATTTTCCTGCCAGGAATTTTCCTGCCAGGAATTTTCCTGCTGTTGCAATCTAAAATATATGCTGACCATCTTATACAGATACTGGCCATTATAACAAGATGCTCGTCATCCCAAACAGATGATGGTCATCACTAACAGATGTTCGCCATCTGAAACAGATGCTGGCCATCCCAAACAGATGTGGCCATCACAGACAGATGAAGGCCATCTTAAACAGATACTGGTCATTTCGAACAAATGGTCGCCATCTCAAACAGATGCTTTCAAATAGATGCATCTTTCAAAATCTTCTCAAATAAAATCTTCTCAAATAGATGCAGGCCATCTAAAACAGAAGCTGGCCATCCCAATTCGATGCTGGCCATTTAAAACATCTGAAACAATTGCTGGTCGTTTCAAACAGATGCTTGCCAGCCATTCCAAACAGATGATGGCAGGTTTAAAACAGATGCTGTTTTTTTCGAAAGGATGATCGTCTTCCCAAACAGATGCTGGCCATCTAAAACAGATTCTGACCATCTTAAACAGATGCTGGCCATTCAAATCGATGCTGGCCATCTAAAACATCTGAAACAATTGCTGACCATTTCAAACAGATGCTTACCAGCCATTCCAAACAGATGCTGGCAGGTTTAAAACAGATGCTGGTTTTTTTTCGAAAGGATGATCGCCATCCCAAACAGATGCTGGCCATCTAAAACAGATGCTGACCATCCTAAACAGATGCTGGCCATCTTATAAAGATAAAAGATGATCACAATCCCGAACAGATGCTGACCATCTAAAACAGATGCTGACCATCCTAAACAGATGCTGGCCATCTTATACAGACACTGGCCATCTTTTTTTTTGTTGGTATTGCGTTTATCTCACTACTCATAGAGAGTAACGAGGATATAGCCGTACCAATTGTTCTCAGCCGAAAACAAGACAGAGCCTTGGATTATAACGACTGTGAGAACTAGATTAGTTCAACCAACGTGCTATATAAGCACGCTAGTCGATAAAAACAACTGTTAGTAGGATAAAACACCGTCTCCGACGGTCACAAATTCACAGATTCTTGACAGCACGCTTGAACGACTGTTTGGTCTCCTCCAATACAGCCTTCTCCGATAGGGCATTCCATAGCCTTCTCAACTCGTTCACCGGGTAGTCGTGCAATCTCGCACTTGTCACCACAGGCTCCATCACTCTCAGTGAGTGGCCACCGCGTGCTGTCCTTCTCACTCCGCTGTCCGACACCAGGACCAGCATTCCATCTGGAGGGGCTCTCACTCCGTGCACATAATTCCACATGAGCACCCTCCTTCTCTTGCTCACGGTCTTCTTTACCGTATTCCACTTGGCCTTCTCTAGCACTCGGTCATCCGATGACGTGAAATCATTCTGCACCAGCCTCGCTGCATGCACATTCACTCTTTCGAGTCTTGCCCTGTCCGTCTCGTTTGCAGGAAACCATCCTTCTGCTGCATATAGCAGTCCTGGCTCAATACACGCCTTGTACACTTTCTCGAGGGCGCTTCGAGGAGCCCACTTCCTCATAGTTCGCACCAAAGCACCAATGGCTTGGCGAGCCTTCGTCACTCTCTCAGCCACGTGACCACTGAAGTTCATCAGAGGATCAATTGCCACTCCGAGATACTTGTACTGGCTAGTGCACTCGAGCTCTGTTCCACCAATGTGCAGATTTACCTCGAAATCTGGTTCCTTCTCATACACTCCCATTCGAATCACCTTGCACTTTCCCGCATTCAGCTTCATTCCCATCTCTGAGAAGAGCCCACTCAGTTTCTCCACATCTTCTTGTGCATTCTCCTTGTCTCTATCGGTAAGATACCGAGAGACATACACCGTATCGTCGGCGTATTGAACAATGCGCGCCCCTTCATTCAATTGTATCGACCCCACACGATTCACATAACAATTGAATAGAAGTGGTCCTAGGATACTTCCCTGCGGAACTCCACTTACAACCTCCTTCTCTTCACTCAGAGTCCCGTTCACTCGCACTCGCATCCTCCTGTTAGACAGATAATCTTTCATCAATCTGAGGTACGAATCGGCAAGGTTGAATTCATGTCTTAGAACATTTACCAAATGTCCAAGAGGGATCGTATCGAATGCTTTCGAAATATCGAAAAACACTGCAACAGCCCGAGCAGCCTTCCTCTTACAACTCTGCAGGCACTCGCTCATTCCATACTGGAAACTCAGTACCGCATCCACAGTGCTCCTTCCCTTCCTGAATCCGAACTGATTCGGAGATAGCTTCCGGTCAACCTGTCCAACCATCATTCCAAACACGTACTCTTCTGCCATCTTGCTCACAATAGGAAGCAGTGACACCGGTCGGAAATCGACTGGGTGCTGTGGGTGTTCCACTTTCTGAATGGGTGATATCACCGCTTCCTTCCATCCCCGAGGGAACTTCTCCTCGTGTAGACACCGATTGATCATAGCCACGATTGGCGCAGTCAACGGTTTCACACACCTCTTCAACAACCGCACAGTTATTCCATCTATTCCACTCGCCTTCTGCTCGGATGCCTCTCGTATGTACTTCTCCACAAACTCTCTCGAGCAGGGAGGAATTCTCTCCGCATCCGATGCAATCTCCGGCATCTCACTTTCCATTGTGTTTCCAACCTTGACAAACTGCTCCATGAGCATGTCTGCCTTCTGCTGATCTGACACAGCCTTCTTTCCATTCGAGTCAGTCAGATCGGGGATTTCCGTGCCCTTCGTTTTTCCTGTCAGACACTCAATAGTCTTCCAGAAATCTGTAGGACTCTCCACAGAGGCAAATTTCTTATCAAAGAAATTCTTCTTTTCGTTGGCTGTCTCTTTAGCCAGCTGTTTTCGAGCATGTCTAAACGCAGCTTTTGCCTCGCTGTCTCCCCTTTCCTTGCTCAACTTGTGCAGTGCGTCTTTCCGCCGCTGCAAGGTCTTGACACTCTCGCTCATCCACTCGCACCCTCTTCTCCTGCGGAATGTTTTGAGCGGTATCCACTTCTGCATACCCGCTTTAACCACATCCACAAACTTTCTCCACATGTCATCAATCGACAGACTCCTATCCTCTATCCAATCACATCGCACTTCTTTTCCAAGAAACTCTATCAGACCCGTCCAGTTTGCCTTCTTGAAATCGTAGCCCTTCACTGGCCTCTCCTTTCGATTCTCGCATCGAATGCATGTGTCAACCATAATGGGTTCATGTTCTTTCTCGACAGGAGCGAGGTGCTTCACTCCAGCTATCCTCACTCGCCTGCTCACCATCATAATATCAATCAATCGGTTTCGATGTGTCACGTGTGAAACAACTTGTTGCATCGAGTGTTCAGCGCACACCTCCTTGAGGTTCGCCGACTCACTATTGTTCCAACACACATTCATATCTCCTCCGATAATCACATCCATCGATGTATCTCTCTGAGATAACCACGAGTCCAGCTCATCCACAAACTCCTCAATCTTAGCTGCCGACATAGCTCTAGTCGGGCTACGGTAGACCGAGGCCACCACGAACTGACTCCTTTTCTCTCCCCTGCACCTCACAGCCACCAATTCCAAAGAAGTCTCTTCCCTCACCAACGAGGGTCGCAACGCACTGTTCACATACAGTGCCACTCCCCCTCCTCCCGCTGTCCGGTCCTTCCGACAGTTCATATCCAGCCACTTTCAGTTCTTTGCTCTCGATCCCATTGTCCAACTTCGTCTCTTGTACTCCAATAACATGCGGTTTGTACGTGTCCGCCACTCTCCTCAGATCGTCTATCTTTCCTCTCAATCCGTTGATGTTCAGTGATATCATGCGTACACAATGGGGCTCACTCTCTCCCGTCTCTACCAGGACACTCTGCAGCACAGCTCGTTTCCCCTTAGGGCGAGTGAGTGGACTGTCAAAGAAGAGTCCATCGAGGTCGGGAAGCGTTGAGTGACTGCCATGCAGTTCACACTCAGAACACACCCATGACGTCATTCCCTCCTCAACCCTCTTTCTTTCTTCCCTCGTCATCCCCGTACACCTCCCATGTGTTTTGTTCCAGCATGTTGCACATGCAATCACATTCTCCCCCAAGTCACCCATACACACTGCACAACTTGCACTTGTTCCCGGACCTTCTCCATTTCCATCCATTTTTTCCATTACGCTCGCGTGCGTCGACGGCGGCAGGCAGGGGCGGTCCGCGCCTCCTCCTTATCAACTGGTATCACAGACCAGAGGGGATGCTGAGTGACCGGTGCGCACGCACACCTGGATCACACACACAGCAGAGCCACCTCTCCACACACAGAGAACAGACACGACTGACTCTCTCTCGCCAGGCAGGGGCCGTCCGCGCCTCCTCCTTATCAACTGGTATCACAGACCAGAGGGGATGCTGAGTGACCGGTGCGCACGCACACCTGGATCACACACACAGCAGAGCCACCTCTCCACACACAGAGAACAGACACGACTGACTCTCTCTCGCCAGGCAGGGGCCGTCCGCGCCTCCTCCTTATCAACTGGTATCACAGACCAGAGGGGATGCTGAGTGACCGGTGCGCACGCACACCTGGATCACACACACAGCAGAGCCACCTCTCCACACACAGAGAACAGACACGACTGACTCTCTCTCGCCAGGCAGGGGCCGTCCGCGCCTCCTCCTTATCAACTGGTATCACAGACCAGAGGGGATGCTGAGTGACCGGTGCGCACGCACACCTGGATCACACACACAGCAGAGCCACCTCTCCACACACAGAGAACAGACACGACTGTTCTCTGTGTGTCTGAAACAAATACTGGCCATCTGAAACAAATACTGGCCATTTCAAACAGATGCTCGCAAACCTTTCCAAACGGATGCTGGGAGATTTAAAACAGATGCTGGTTCTTTCAAAAGGATGATCGTCATCACAAACAGATGCTGGCCATCTAAAACAGATGATGACCATCCTAAACAGATGCTGGCCATCCCAAACAAATGATGGTCATCTCTAACAGATGCTCGCCATCTGAAAAAGATGCTGACCATCCCAAACAGATGTGGCCATCCCAAACAGATGATGGCCATCTTAAACAGATGCTGGTCATTTCGAACAAATGGTCGCCATCTCAAACAGATGCTGGCCATCCCAAACAGATGCTAGCAATACAGATGCTGACCATCCTAAACAGATGCTTGCCCTCTTATACAGTTGCTGGCCATTATAATTGGTTGCTTGCCATCCCAAACAGATGCTGGTCATCCCAAACAGACGCTGGACATCTAAAACAGATGCTGGCCATTCCAAACAGATGCTGGCCATATTAAACAGATGCGGATCTTCTCAAATAGATGCTGGCCATCTAAAACAGAAGCTGGCCATCCCAATTCGATGCTGGCCATTTAAAACATCTGAAACAATTGCTGGTCGTTTCAAACAGATGCTTGCCAGCCATTCCAAACAGATGCTGGCAGGTTTAAAACAGATGCTGGTTTTTTTCGAAAGGATGATCGCCTTCCCAAACAGATGCTGGCCATCTAAAACAGATGCTGACCATCTAAAACAGATGCTGACCATCTTAAACAGATGCTGGCCATCTTATACAGATACTGGCCATCTGAAAAAAATGCTGGCCATTTCAAACAGATGCTCGCAAGCCTTTCCAAGCAGATGTTGGCAGATTTAAAACAGATGCTGGTTATTTCAAAGGATGATCGTCATCACAAACAGAAGCTGGCCATCTAAAACAGATAATGACCATCCTAAACAGATGCTGGCCATCCCAAACAGATGATCTCTAACAGATGCTCGCCATCTGAAACAGATGTGGCCATCCCAAACAGATGATGGCCATCTTAAACAGATGCTGGTCATTTCGAACAAATGGTCGCCATCTCAAACAGATGCTTGCCATCCCAAACAAATGCTGGTCGTCTAAAACATATGCTGATCTTCTCAAACATTTCCTGCCAGGATTTTCCATGCCAGGAATTTCCCTGCCAGAAATTTCCCTGCCAGGAATTTCCCTGCCAGAAATTTCCCTGCCAGGAATTTCCCTGTCAGGAATTTCCCTGCCAGGAATTTTCCTGCCAGGAAATTTCCTGCCAGGAATTTTCCTGCCAGGAATTTTCCTGTCAGGAATTTCCCTGCCAGGAATTTCCCTGCCAGGAATTTCCCTGATAGGAATTTCCCTGCCAGGAACTTTCCTGCCAGGAAATTTCCTGCCAGGAATTTCCCTGCCAGGAATTTTCTTACCAGGAATTTCCCTGCCAGGAATTTCCCTGCCAGGAATTGCCCTGATAGGAATTTCCCTGCCAGCAAACAGATGATGGCCATCTAAAACAGATGCTGACCATCCTAAACAGATGCTGGCCATCTTATACAGATACTGGCCATTATAACAAGATGCTCGTCATCCCAAACAGATGATGGTCATCTCTAACAGATGTAGGGACCCCAAACGAAATTTGAGATTTCGAAATTTCGTTATCATTTTATCATGATAATATTACATCAGTTATGTAGTTTCAAAAGATATGTACATGTTGTATGCTTACTCAATACACGCGCCGCCATTCCGCGCCAAGCGCGCGCACCGGAGCGCGCGCTTTCAATGGGGCAATGCGACAGAGAGGGTGCCCCAATCAACGGGAATAATGGCGTCATAATGTAGATTAATCGATATTTCATATTAATACCGCGAATACTATGCTTTGAATTGAGTATGGTTGCAATCAGAATATTCGTCCGGAACTTTCTAGACTAATTAGATCGCATAGTTTGTCCAGTATTGATAAGTTGATAACGATGACAGGATTTCGCCCGGAGCGCACAAATGTTTGTTGGGGTCCCTATAACAGATGTTCGCCATCTGAAACAGATGCTGGCCATCCCAAACAGAAGTGGCCATCCCAGACAGATGAAGGTCATCTTAAACAGATGCTGGTCATTTCGAACAAATGATCGCCATTTCAAACAGATGCGTTCCATCCCAAACAGATGCTGAAACTGGCCATTTCAAACAGATGCTCGCAAACCTTTCCAAACGGAAGCATCCTAAACAGATGCTGGCCCTCTTATACAGTTGCTGGCCATTATAATTGGATGCTCGCCATCCCAAACAGATGCTGGTCATCCCAAACAGACGCTGGCCATCTAAAACAGATGCTGGCCATCCCAAACAGATGTTGGCCATCTTAAACAGATGTGGATCTTCTCAAAAAGATGCTGGCCTTCTAAAACCGAAGCTGGCCATCCCAAATCGATGCTGGCCATCTAAAACATCTGAAACAATTGCTGGCCATTTCAAACAGATGCTGGCAGGTTTAAAACAGATGCTGGTTGGTTTTTTTTCGAAAGGACCATCCCAAACAGATGCTTACCATCTAAAATAGATGCTGACCATCCTAAACAGATGCTGGCCATCTTATACAGACACTGGTCATCTGAAACAAAAACTGGCCATTTCAAACAGATGCTCGCAAACCTTTCCAAACGGATGCTGGGAGATTTAAAACAGATGCTGGTTCTTTCAAAAGGATGATCGTCATCACAAACAGATGCTGGCCATCTAAAACAGATGATGACCATCCTAAACAGATGCTGGCCATCCCAAACAGATGATGGTCATCTCTAACAGATGCTCGCCATCTGAAACAGATGCTGACCATCCCAAACAGATGTGGCCATCCCAAACAGATAATGGCCATCTTAAACAGATGCTGGTCATTTCGAACAAATGGTCGCCATCTCAAACAGATGCTGGCCATCCCAAACAGAAGTGGCCATCCCAGACAGATGAAGGCCATCTTAAACAGATGCTGGTCATTTCGAACAAATGGTCGCCATTTCAAACAGATGCGTTCCATCCCAAACAGATGCTGAAACTGGCCATTTCAAACAGATGCTCGCAAACCTTTCCAAACGGAAGCATCCTAAACAGATGCTGGCCCTCTTATACAGTACTGTTCATCCGCGATGAGCCAGTTCCGTGGATTCCACGGATTCCACGGAATCACCGGAATTTCTGTGACTGTCTCGCCACTCTCCTCTGCTCTCACAGTCTCTCGCTTTCTCCCCTCTCTCCTCGCATTCTCCCCTCTGGCAATATGATGGAGGGGAGAGAGCGAGTCTATGTAGTGGTTGATGAAAAACTTTTCCGGAATGAAGTTTTCATTCATCGAAATCATCATGGTCATTCATATTTTGATTCAAGCTTCACAAATATATCATGTTTCATATGTCTCAAATCAAATTCACGAGTTGTATATGTTCAGTACTGAATTCAGTTTTTACTTCAATATTCTATATGAAATGTAATACTGGTTGATCACAATCCTTGATTTAGTCAGTAAATACATTTTGTTGCAATTATTTTCGTCATTTGTTTTTCTTTATTGATTGGTCCGCCGATAGAGCAAACCTATAGATTGGTCCCCCGATACAGCACTCTCTCTCGCTTTCCTCCCTCGTACTCCGCCACTCTGCCTCAAGCGGCTACAGTCTGCCGAACGACTGCTGTTGTGATTGGGTTCGCTTCTGCAACACTCGAAACTTCGAAATTTTGTTTTGATGAAACATAAATATGATATTGTAGTTCAGCTCGTATTCGGAAGCAGGAATATACCATGATTCATAGGGTTCCGATGAACTTTGTCTTTCGGATATAACATCGAACAGTCGATAGTGTTTTGAGAAACCAGCTACGATTTTTGTTGTGATGTCTTTGGCTTGTCGAGACGAGTAAAATAACATATTTATTTTGATATTGAGACCATTTTGAACAAATCTAGGTATCGCCACCCGGGCTTATTTCCAGTTCAACTTGAGTGATTGTGCAAATGCGCATCTCACTCCCCCTTTTATGACCCTCTACCATGTCTGTCGCACTCTCTATCCACGCCACTCTCTCACTACCCACGCTCACTCTTGGCACCCATGCGCGTCACGTGAGTACTGTATGTTGGGGTGGGTAGTGAACGGAATATAGTGAACTTCATCGGAATCCTAGAAAACATGAAATACTGTCTCGATCACAAGCTTTGACCATTCGGCCGTGACAAAGCGTGACATTGATTATATATCGTTATCTGATTTTACTAAAATTAAACCAACAACACCATTAAACTCAGCATGCTTGATTTGTACGGAATGCACATTTCAATCGCATTTCAATCGCGAGCTTCAAAAAAAAAATCTCATAAGGACATAAGCAACTAACACCATGATGTCCACGCTTTCAGACCAGTCTCGTTTGAGCACGACGTTATTTGAGAAATCAGCTACGATTTTTGTTGTACTGTTTTTGTCTCGTTGAGACAAGTAAAATGACATCTTATTTTTGAAATTTGGATCATTTTGAACACATTCAGGAGTTGCCACCCGGACTAATTGCCAGTTAAAGATGAGTAAATGCGCAAATCTACCTCCAACTCCCTCTTATATGGCTCTTTCCCTTTGGCAAAATGCCGAGTCTTGGCATCAAGCCACGCCGCCACACAGTCACTCATCTTTAACTGGCAATTAGTCCGGGTGGCAATTCCTGGATGTGTTCAACATAGTCCAAATTTCAAAAATAAGATGTCATTTTACTTGTCTCAACGAGACAAAAACAGTGCAATAAAAATCTTTGCTGATTTTTAAAACACGCCACCATGGTTTTATGAGTACAGTACCCATGTGAGGGCGTGGCGAGGGGAGGCATGACGTGGCTTGATGCCAAGACTCGGCATTTTGCCGAAGGGAAAAGGGCCATAAAAGAGGTAGTGGGATGCGCGATTGCACAATCACTCAAGTTGAACTGGAAATAAGCCCGGGTGGCAATTCCTGGATGTGTTCAAAATGGTCCAAATTTCAAAAATAAGATGTCATTTTACTTGTCTCAACGAGACAAAAACAGTGCAATAAAAATCTTTGCTGATTTCTCAAAACACTATCGACTGCGCGATGCTATATACGAAAGACAAAGTTCATCGGAACCCTATGAATCATGGTATATTCCTGCTTCCGAATACAAGCTGAACTACAATACCATACTTATGTTTCATCAAAACAAAATTTCGAAGTTTCGAGTGTTGCAGAAGCAAACCCAATCACAACAGCAGTCGTTCGGCAGACTGTAACCGCTTGAGGCAGAGTGGCGGAGTACGAGGGAGGAAAGCGAGAGAGAGTGCTGTATCGGGGGACCAAGCTATAGGTTTGCTCTATCGGGGGACCAATCAATAAAGAAAAACAAATGACGAAAATAATTGCAACAAAATGTATTTACTGACTAAATCAAGGATTGTGATCAACCAGTATTACATTTCATATAGAATATTGAAGTCAAAACTGAATTCAGTACTGAACATATACAACTCGTGAATTTGATTTGAGACATATGAAACATGATATATTTGTGAAGCTTGAATCAAAATATGAATGACCATGATGATTTCGATGAATGAAAACTTCATTCCGGAAAAGTTTTTCATCAACCACTACATAGACTCGCTCTCTCCCCTCCGTCATATTGCCAGAGGGGAGAATGCGAGGAGAGAGGGGAGAAAGCGAGAGACTGTGAGAGCAGAGGAGAGTGGCGAGACAGTCACAGAAATTCCGGTGATTCCGTGGAATCCGTGGAATCCACGGAACTGGCTCATCGCGGATGAACAGTACTGTACAGTTGCTGGCCATTATAATTGGATGCTCGCCATCCCAAACAGATGCTGGTCATCCCAAACAGACGCTGGCCATCTAAAACAGATGCTGGCCATCCCAAACAGATGTTGGCCATCTTAAACAGATGTGGATCTTCTCAAAAAGATGCTGGCCTTCTAAAACCGAAGCTGGCCATCCCAAATCGATGCTGGCCATCTAAAACATCTGAAACAATTGCTGGCCATTTCAAACAGATGCTGGCAGGTTTAAAACAGATGCTGGTTGGTTTTTTTTCGAAAGGACCATCCCAAACAGATGCTTACCATCTAAAATAGATGCTGACCATCCTAAACAGATGCTGGCCATCTTATACAGACACTGGTCATCTGAAACAAAAACTGGCCATTTCAAACAGATGCTCGCAAACCTTTCCAAACGGATGCTGGGAGATTTAAAACAGATGCTGGTTCTTTCAAAAGGATGATCGTCATCACAAACAGATGCTGGCCATCTAAAACAGATGATGACCATCCTAAACAGATGCTGGCCATCCCAAACAGATGATGGTCATCTCTAACAGATGCTCGCCATCTGAAACAGATGCTGACCATCCCAAACAGATGTGGCCATCCCAAACAGATAATGGCCATCTTAAACAGATGCTGGTCATTTCGAACAAATGGTCGCCATCTCAAACAGATGCTGGCCATCCCAAACAGATGCTGGCAATCTAGATGCTGACCATCCTAAACAGATGCTTGCCCTCTTATACAGTTGCTGGCGATTATAATTGGATGCTTGTCATCTCAAACAGATGCTGGTCATCCCAAACAGACGCTGGACATCTAAAACAGATGCAGGCCATCCCAAACAGATGCTAGCAATCTTAAACAGATGCGGATCTTCTCAAATAGATGCTGGCCATCTAAAACAGAAGCTGGCCATCCCAATTCGATGCTGGCCATTTAAAACATCTGAAACAATTGCTGGTCGTTTCAAACAGATGCTTGCCAGCCATTCCAAACAGATACTGGCAGGTTTAAAACAGATGCTGGTTTTTTCGAAAGGATGATCGTCTTCCCAAACAGATGCTGGCCATCTAAAACAGATGCTGACCATCTTAAACGGTATTTCCCTGCCAGGAATTTCCCTGCCAGGAATTTCCCTGCCAGAAAACAGATGATGGCCATCTAAAACAGATGCTGACCATCCTAAACAGATGCTGACCATCTTATACAGATACTGGCCATTATAACAAGATGCTCGTCATCCCAAACAGATGTGGCCATCCCAAACAGATGATGGCCATCTTAAACAGTTGCTGGCCATTATAATTAGATGCTCGCCATCCCAAACAGATATTTGTCATCCCAAACAGACGCTGGCCATCTAAAACAGATGCTGGCCATAACAAACAGATGTTGGCTATCTTAAACAGATGCGGATCTTCTCAAAAAGATGCTGGCTTTCTAAAACAAAAACTGGCCATCTTAAATCGATGCTGGCCATCTAAAACATCTGAAACAATTGCTGGCCATTTCAAACAGATGCTTGCCAGCCATTCCAAACAGATGCTGGCAGGTTTTAAACAGATGCTGGTTTTTTTTTTCGAAAGGATGATCGCCATCCCAAACAGATGCTGGCCATCTAAAACAGATGCTGACCATCCTAAACAGATGCTGGCCATCTTAAAAAGATAAAGGATGATCACAATCCCAAACAGATGCTGACCATTTAAAACAGATGCTGACCATCCTAAACAGATGCTGGCCATCTTATACAGACACTGGCCATCTGAAACTAATACTGGCCATTTCAAACAGATGCTCGCAAACCTTTCCAAACGGATGCTGGGAGATTTAAAACAGATGCTGGTTCTTTCAAAAGGATGATCGTCATCACAAACAGATGCTGGCCATCTAAAACAGATGATGACCATCCTAAACAGATGCTGGCCATCCCAAACAAATGATCTCTAACAGATGCTCGCCATCTGAAACAGATGTGGCCATTTCAAACAGATGATGGCTATCTTAAACAGATGCTGGTCATTTCGAACAGATGCTTGCCAACCATTCCAAACAGATGCTGGCAGGTTTAAAACAGATGCTGGTTTTTTCGAAAGGATGATCGTCTTCCCAAACAGATGCTGGCCATCTAAAACAGATGCTGACCATCTTAAACAGATGCTGGCCATCTTATACAGATACTGGTCATCTGAAACAAATGCTGGCTATTTCAAACAGATGCTCGCAAGCCTTTCCAAGCAGGTGTTGGCAGATTTAAAACAGATGCTGGTTATTTCAAAAGGATGATCGTCATCACAAACAGATGCTGGCCATCTAAAACAAATAATGACCATCCTAAACAGATGCTGGCCATCCCAAACAGATGATCTCTAACAGATGCTCGCCATCTGAAACAGATGTGGCCATCACAAACAGACGATGGCCATCTTAAACAGATGCTGGTCATTTCGAACAAACGGTCGCCATTTCAAACAGATGCTTGCCATCCCAAACAGATGCTGGTCGTCTAAAACATATGCTAGTCTTCTCAAACATTTCCTGCCAGGAATTTCCCTGCCAGGAATTTCCCTGCCAGGAATTTTCCTGCCAGGAAATTTCCTGCCAGGAACTTCCCTGCCAGGAATTTTCCTGCCAGGAATTTTCCTGCCAGGAATTTTCCTGCCAGGAAATTTTCTGCCAGGAGTTTCCCTGCCAGGAATTTCCCTGCCAGGAATTTCCCTGCCAGGAATTTCCCTGCCAGGTATTTCCCTGCCAGGAATTTCCCTGCCAGGAATTTCCCTGCCAGCAAACAGATGATGGCCATCTAAAACAGATGCTGACCATCCTAAACAGATGCTGACCATCTTATACAGATACTGGCCATTATAACAAGATGCTCGTCATCCCAAACAGATGATGGTCATCTCTAACAGATGCTCGCCATATGAAACAGATGCTGGCCATCCCAAACAGATGTGGCCATCCCAAACAGATGATGGCCATCTTAAACAGTTGCTGGCCATTATAATTGAAAGCTCGCCATCCCAAACAGATGCTGGTCATCCCAAACAGACGCTGGCCATCTAAAACAGATGCTGGCCATCCCAAACAGATGTTGGCTATCTTAAACAGATGCGGATCTTCTCAAAAAGATGCTGGCCTTCTAAAACAAAAACTGGCCATCTTAAATCGATGTTGGCCATCTAAAACATCTGAAACAATTGCTGGCCATTTCAAACAGATGCTGGCAGGTTTAAAACAGATGCTGTTTTTTTTTCGAAAGGATGATCGCCATCCCAAACAGATGCTGGCCATCTAAAACAGATGCTGACCATCCTAAACAGATGCTGGCCATCTTATAAAGATAAAGGATGATCACAATCCCAAACAGATGCTGACCATTTAAAACAGATGCTGACCATCCTAAACAGATGCTGGCCATCTTATACAGACACTGGCCATCTGAAACAAATACTGGCCATTTCAAACAGATGCTCGCAAACCTTTCCAAACGGATGCTGGGAGATTTAAAACAGATGCTGGTTCTTTCAAAAGGATGATCGTCATCACAAACAGATGCTGGCCATCTAAAACAGATGATGACCATCCTAAACAGATGCTGGCCATCCCAAACAAATGATCTCTAACAGATGCTCGCCATCTGAAACAGATGTGGCCATCTCAAACAGATGATGGCTATCTTAAACAGATGCTGGTCATTTCGAACAAATGGTCGCCATCTCAAACAGATGCTTGCCATCCCAAACAGATGCTGGTCGTCTAAAACATATGCTGATCTTCTCAAACATTTCCTGCCAGGAATTTCCCTGTCTCTCTATCTATCTATCTATCTATCTATCTATCTATCTATCTATCTATCTATCTATCTATCTATCTATCTATCTATCTATCTATCTATCTATCTATCTATCTATCTATCTATCTATCTATCTATCTATCTATCTATCTATCTATCTATCTATCTATCTATCTATCTATCTATCTATCTATCTATCTATCTATCTATCTATCTATCTATCTATCTATCTATCTATCTATCTATCTATCTATCTATCTATTTATCTATCTATCTATCTATCTATCTCTATCTCTCTCCCTACACACCTACTGCAGTGTGGACTCTGCACGCTTTTAGACATTGCGCAATCAGTATCAAGCGTATCAAGAAACGGTAAAAAAATAATTCCTCGACCTATCCCCCGAAGTTTCCAAAAAAAACTGAGTGTTGAAATGTGGTCTCATATTCGAGTGACAGACGAAAAACGATATTCCGAATGGAAGTCATGGCCATCGTGTATGAGCATCTTGATCCGCAATGGACTGTCTGGGAGGATTCCAATGGTCTTATTCGAATTCAGTAAATAAACTAAAGCATAATATCGTATATACTGAGAATTCCGGCCATTCAACCGCATCAGGGAGAAACACTGGAACCGTATCGAAATGGTTGTTCTCGCAAATACTCTTAGACCTTGTTTTGGTCTCGATAGGACACATCATCAGATTGTTTTCAATATCAACTCTGGTTTGGCTTGACACACCATGGTTTTCGCTCAAAGAATACGCAAGTGTTTCGTTCACGCCATCCGATAGTTCTGTTGGTTGGTCAGGGTGAAGCATAACGGAAGAATCTTTCTCCTCATCACTCATTGCACACAACCCAACAAACAGACAGACGACGTGCTACTCTATAGAAGTTTTAAAATCACGTAGTTTTGTAATCACTGATTAGATTAGACAAGAACGATGCAACATGCAACTCAATACACACAGTGATAAAAAGGAAGCAGACTGACCACTAGGTAACAGTAGATGAACACCAGTGTGGACTATCTACTAGCGTATAAGTTATCTTATCTGCTCTGGGCGGGATGACCTGCCCCACTTTCAACATATGTTGTGAGTAAAAGTATTACGTTACAACGTTACTGCACTAATCCGGCGGCACAGTGCTTTCTGTTTTGGATCGTAAATCCAACAGAAACAACAACGCGCAATCCCTTTGTAGTAAAACAAAGAAACAACAGATCAGGCACGTACCGTAATCTTATCCAAACGACCTGGTTTTATTTGCACAATGTGTGCAGACTTGCTGTGACCGTACCACTCAGCCATACCAGGAAAACAGAGAGTATCTGTTGCATCTGCGCATGCTGATCTTGATTAGATATGCAATTCTGCAACTAACAAGTGATATCACTACAAGAACTACAAGTTACCGTACTCAACCATTTCTCAATAATTGCTCTGACAATTTCGAAAACCTGGCTTGAATTCAGCAACAGACTACAGTACTCTGAATACCGTAGATCTCGTCTACTTTCCAACTACATCTGATCAGGGGAATCAACACGCATTGTAAGACAGTGAGATGAGTTGTTGTGTGAACAGACTCGCATCTGATCAGACCATCGGGTCAGATCCTCCCAGTATTGTGCAAAATGGGGAATGCGGAACGTTGCGGTGACAACGTCTACTATTCATACAACTTTTTTTTGAAGATTTTTGAATTTTGCTATTTTTAGGATTTTGGGATCGATCGGTTTTTACGTGGCACAGAGAGGGCGAGGGGGATGCATAATATTGTGAACACATCACGGATAATACTCAAGAAAAGCGGTCCCTCAGTCAGTTACTACAGATCAAAATGGTCCCTCTACGCGTCCATGACTCCAGATTGGTGGTCCCTCAATCAGTTTCTCCAATGAAAGTGGTCCCTAATACATAATTATGTAAAATCCGAAAGCTATGACGGCTGCTGGCTACCCTAGCCCACTCCCTGTGCAACCACTTAGAACTCAAAGACAAAAAATACGAACAAAGAACGCGAACAAAATACGACATCACAATAATTAGAAATCTAGGTGAAGTGGGTGACTCTGGTCATGACTCCAGAGTGGTGCAAATTAGATAAACTAGTGAGTGATGACTCGACAAAATGGGAAAACCAAATGATCTAACCAAACATACCACCAACAAGAGAGAAACCGGGAACCTCCATATCGTATATATTGGTATCCGGGAGTTCTCCTCTCTGTATTGATGTATGTTCAGTCAGTATCACTTGGTTATAAGGTCTTTACTCCATCACTGGCAAAGCATACACTAACGATATCAGGCCGCGCGAGGGGCGGGCCTACACAGAACAGGAAGGGTCACAGAGATACAGTAACCCTATACACAATCAATCAATACCGATTCCCTATACCACGACAATAAAATAAACTCTCTCTCTTCCTCTCTCTCTTCCCCTCTCTCTCTCTCTCCCTACACATCTACTGCAGTGTGGACCCTGCACGCTTTCAGACATATTTATTACGCAATCAGTATCAAGCGTATCGAGAAACGGTAAAAAAAGAGATGATTCCTCGACCTATCCCCCGAAGTTTCCAAAAAAAAACAACTGAGTGTTGAAATGTGGTCTCATATTCGATAACAGACGAAAAACGATATTCCGAATGGAAGTCATGGCCATCGTGTATGAGCATCACGATCCGCAATGGGCTGTCTGGGAGGATTCCAATGGTCTTATTTGAATTCAGTAAATAAACTAAAGCATAAAATAAACTCTCTCTCTTTTTCTCTCTTTCTTCCTCTCTCTCTCTCTCTCTCTCTCTCTCTCTCTCTCTCCCTACACACCTACTGCAGTGTGGACCCTGCACACTTTTAGACATATTTATTGCGCAATCAGTATCAAGCGTATCAAGAAACGGTGAAAAAAGAGATAATTCCTCGACCTATCCCCCGAAGTTTCCACAAAAACTGAGTGTTGAAATGTGGTCTCATATTCGAGTGACAGACGAAAAACGATATTCCAAATGGAAGTCATGGCCATCGTGTATGAGCATCACGATCCGCCATGGGCTGTCTGGGAGGATTCCAATTGTCTTATTCGAATTCAGTAAATAAAAGAAAGGATAAAGTAAACCGTCTCTCTCCCCCTCTCTCTCTCTCTCTCTCTCTCTCTCTCTCTCCCTACACACCTACTGCAGTGTGGACCCTGCACACTTTTAGACATATTTATTGCGCAATCAGTATCAAGCGTATCAAGAAACGGTGAAAAAAAGAGATAATTCCTCGACCTATCCCCCGAAGTTTCCACAAAAACTGATTGTTGAAATGTGGTCTCATATTCGAGTGACAGACGAAAAACGATATTCCAAATGGAAGTCATGGCCATCGTGTATGAGCATCACGATCCGCCATGGGCTGTCTGGGAGGATTCCAATTGTCTTATTCAAATTCAGTAAATAAAATAAAGGATAAAGTAAACCGTCTCTCTCTCCCTCTCTCTCTCTCTCTCTCTCTCTCTCTCCCTACACACCTACTGCAGTGTGGACCCTCCATGCTTTTAGACATATTTATTGCGCAATCAGTATCAGACGTATCGAGAAAAGGTAAAAAAGAGATGATTCCTCGACCTATCCCCCAAAGTTCCCAGAAAAATGAGTTTCGAAATGTGGTCTCATATTCGAGTGACGGACGAAAAACGATATTCCAAATGGAAGTCATGGACATCGTGTATGAGCATCACGATCCGCAATGGGCTGTCTGGGAGGATTCCAATGGTCTTATTCGAATTCAGTGAATAAACTGAAGCATTAAGTAAACTCTGTCTCTTTCCCCCCCTCTCTCTCTCTCTCTCTCTCTCTCTCTCTCTCTCTCTCTCCCTACACACCTACTGCAGTGTGGACCCTCCACGCTTTTAGACATATTTATTGCTCAATCAGTATCAGGCGTATCGAGAAACGGTAAAAAAGAGATGATTCCTCGATCTATCCCCCAAAGTTTCCACAAAAACTGATTGTTGAAATGTGGTCTCATATTCGAGTGACAGACGAAAAACGATATTCCAAATGGAAGTCATGGCCATCGTGTATGAGCATCACGATCCGCCATGGGCTGTCTGGGAGGATTCCGATGGTCTTATTCGAATTCAGTAAATAAAATAAAGGATAAAGTAAACCGTCTCTCTCTCTCTCTCTCTCTCTCTCTCTCCCTACACACCTACTGCAGTGTGGACCCTCCATGCTTTTAGACATATTTATTGCGCAATCAGTATCAGACGTATCGAGAAAAGGTAAAAAAGAGATGATTCCTCGATCTATCCCCCAAAGTTTCCACAAAAACTGATTGTTGAAATGTGGTCTCATATTCGAGTGACAGACGAAAAACGATATTCCAAATGGAAGTCATGGCCATCGTGTATGAGCATCACGATCCGCCATGGGCTGTCTGGGAGGATTCCGATGGTCTTATTCGAATTCAGTAAATAAAATAAAGGATAAAGTAAACCGTCTCTCTCTCTCTCTCTCTCTCTCTCTCTCTCCCTACACACCTACTGCAGTGTGGACCCTCCATGCTTTTAGACATATTTATTGCGCAATCAGTATCAGACGTATCGAGAAAAGGTAAAAAAGAGATGATTCCTCGACCTATCCCCCAAAGTTCCCAGAAAAATGAGTTTCGAAATGTGGTCTCATATTCGAGTGACGGACGAAAAACGATATTCCAAATGGAAGTCATGGCCATCGTGTATGAGCATCACGATCCGCAATGGGCTGTCTGGGAGGATTCCAATGGTCTTATTCGAATTCAGTGAATAAACTAAAGCATTAAGTAAACTCTGTCTCTTTTCCTCTCTCTCTCTCTCTCTCTCTCTCTCTCTCTCCCTACACACCTACTGCAGTGTGGACCCTCCATGCTTTTAGACATATTTATTGCGCAATCAGTATCAGACGTATCGAGAAAAGGTAAAAAAGAGATGATTCCTCGAACTATCCCCCAAAGTTCCCAGAAAAATGAGTTTCGAAATGTGGTCTCATATTCGAGTGACGGACGAAAAACGATATTCCAAATGGAAGTCATGGCCATCGTGTATGAGCATCACGATCCGCAATGGGCTGTCTGGGAGGATTCCAATGGTCTTATTCGAATTCAGTGAATAAACTGAAGCATTAAGTAAACTCTGTCTCTTTCCCTCTCTCTCTCTCTCTCTCTCTCTCTCTCTCTCTCTCTCTCCCTACACACCTACTGCAGTGTGGACCCTCCACGCTTTTAGACATATTTATTGCTCAATCAGTATCAGGCGTATCGAGAAACGGTAAAAAAGAGATGATTCCTCGACCTATCCCCCAAAGTTCCCAGAAAACTGAGTTTCGAAATGTGGTCTCATATTCGAGTGACGGACGAAAAACGATATTCCAAATGGAAGTCATGGCCATCGTGTATGAGCATCACGATCCGCAATGGGCTGTCTGGGAGGATTCCAATGGTCTTATTCGAATTCAGTGAATAAAATAAAGCATTAAGTAAACTCTGTCTCTTTCCCTCTCTCTCTCTCTCTCTCTCTCTCTCTCTCTCTCTCTCCCTACACACCTACTGCAGTGTGGACCCTGCACACTTTTAGACATATTTATTGCGCAATCAGTATCAAGCGTATCAAGAAACGGTGAAAAAAAGAGATAATTCCTCGACCTATCCCCCGAAGTTTCCACAAAAACTGATTGTTGAAATGTGGTCTCATATTCGAGTGACAGACGAAAAACGATATTCCAAATGGAAGTCATGGCCATCGTGTATGAGCATCACGATCCGCCATGGGCTGTCTGGGAGGATTCCAATTGTCTTATTCAAATTCAGTAAATAAAATAAAGGATAAAGTAAACCGTCTCTCTCTCCCTCTCTCTCTCTCTCTCTCTCTCTCCCTACACACCTACTGCAGTGTGGACCCTCCATGCTTTTAGACATATTTATTGCGCAATCAGTATCAGACGTATCGAGAAAAGGTAAAAAAGAGATGATTCCTCGACCTATCCCCCAAAGTTCCCAGAAAAATGAGTTTCGAAATGTGGTCTCATATTCGAGTGACGGACGAAAAACGATATTCCAAATGGAAGTCATGGCCATCGTGTATGAGCATCACGATCCGCAATGGGCTGTCTGAGAGGATTCCAATGGTCTTATTCGAATTCAGTGAATAAACTGAAGCATTAAGTAAACTCTGTCTCTTTCCCCCCCCCTCTCTCTCTCTCTCTCTCTCTCTCTCTCTCTCCCTACACACCTACTGCAGTGTGGACCCTCCACGCTTTTAGACATATTTATTGCTCAATCAGTATCAGGCGTATCGAGAAACGGTAAAAAAGAAATGATTCCTCGACCTATCCCCCAAAGTTTCCACAAAAACTGAGTGTTGAAATGTGGTCTCATATTTGAGTGACAGACGAAAAACGATATTCCAAATGGAAGTCATGGCCATCGTGTATGAGCATCACGATCCGCCATGGGCTGTCTGGGAGGATTCCAATGGTCTTATTCGAATTCAGTAAAATAAAATAAAGGATAAAGTAAACCGTCTCTCTCTCTCTCTCTCTCTCTCTCTCTCTCTCTCTCTCCCTACACACCTACTGCAGTGTGGACCCTCCACGCTTTTAGACATATTTATTGCGCAATCAGTATCAGACGTATCGAGAAAAGGTAAAAAAGAGATGATTCCTCGACCTATCCCCCAAAGTTCCCAGAAAAATGAGTTTCGAAATGTGGTCTCATATTCGAGTGACGGACGAAAAACGATATTCCAAATGGAAGTCATGGCCATCATGTATGAGCATCACGATCCGCAATGGGCTGTCTGGGAGGATTCCAATGGTCTTATTCGAATTCAGTGAATAAACTAAAGCATCAAGTAAACTATGTCTCTTTCCCCCCCTCTCTCTCTCTCTCTCTCTCTCTCTCTCTCTCTCTCTCTCTCTCTCTCCCTCTCCCTACACACCTACTGCAGTGTGGACCCTCCACGCTTTTAGACATATTTATTGCTCAATCAGTATCAGGCGTATCGAGAAACGGTAAAAAAGAGATGATTCCTCGACTTATCCCCCAAAGTTTTCACAAAAACTGAGTGTTGAAATGTGGTCTCATTTTCGAGTGACAGACGAAAAACGATATTCCAAATGGAAGTCATGGCCATCGTGTATGAGCATCACGATCCGCCATGGGCTGTCTGGGAGGATTCCAATGGTCTTATTCGAATTCAGTAAATAAAATAAAGGATAAAGTAAACCGTCTCTCTCTCTCTCTCTCTCTCTCTCTCCCTACACACCTACTGCAGTGTGGACCCTCCATGCTTTTAGACATATTTATTGCGCAATCAGTATCAGACGTATCGAGAAAAGGTAAAAAAGAGATGATTCCTCGACCTATCCCCCAAAGTTCCCAGAAAAATGAGTTTCGAAATGTGGTCTCATATTCGAGTGACGGACGAAAAACGATATTCCAAATGGAAGTCATGGCCATCATGTATGAGCATCACGATCCGCAATGGGCTGTCTGGGAGGATTCCAATGGTCTTATTCGAATTCAGTGAATAAACTAAAGCATCAAGTAAACTATGTCTCTTTCCCCCTCTCTCTCTCTCTCTCTCTCTCTCTCTCTCTCTCTCTCTCTCTCTCCCTCTCCCTACACACCTACTGCAGTGTGGACCCTCCACGCTTTTAGACATATTTATTGCTCAATCAGTATCAGGCGTATCGAGAAACGGTAAAAAAGAGATGATTCCTCGACTTATCCCCCAAAGTTTTCACAAAAACTGAGTGTTGAAATGTGGTCTCATTTTCGAGTGACAGACGAAAAACGATATTCCAAATGGAAGTCATGGCCATCGTGTATGAGCATCACGATCCGCCATGGGCTGTCTGGGAGGATTCCAATGGTCTTATTCGAATTCAGTAAATAAAATAAAGGATAAAGTAAACCGTCTCTCTCTCTCTCTCTCTCTCTCTCCCTACACACCTACTGCAGTGTGGACCCTCCATGCTTTTAGACATATTTATTGCGCAATCAGTATCAGACGTATCGAGAAAAGGTAAAAAAGAGATGATTCCTCGACCTATCCCCCAAAGTTCCCAGAAAAATGAGTTTCGAAATGTGGTCTCATATTCGAGTGACGGACGAAAAACGATATTCCAAATGGAAGTCATGGCCATCATGTATGAGCATCACGATCCGCAATGGGCTGTCTGGGAGGATTCCAATGGTCTTATTCGAATTCAGTGAATAAACTAAAGCATCAAGTAAACTATGTCTCTTTCCCCCCCCCCTCTCTCTCTCTCTCTCTCTCTCTCTCTCTCTCTCTCTCCCTACACACCTACTGCAGTGTGGACCCTCCACGCTTTTAGACATATTTATTGCTCAATCAGTATCAGGCGTATCGAGAAACGGTAAAAAAGAGATAATTCCTCGACCTATCCCCCAAAGTTTCCACAAAAACTGAGTGTTGAAATGTGGTCTCATATTCGAGTGACAGACGAAAAACGATATTCCAAATGGAAGTCATGGCCATCGTGTATGAGCATCACGATCCGCCATGGGCTGTCTGGGAGGATTCCAATTGTCTTATTCGAATTCAGTAAATAAAAGAAAAGATAAAGTAAACCGTCTCTCTCCCCCTCTCTCTCTCTCTCTCTCTCTCTCTCTCTCTCTCTCCCTACACACCTACTGCAGTGTGGACCCTGCACACTTTTAGACATATTTATTGCGCAATCAGTATCAAGCGTATCAAGAAACGGTGAAAAAAAGAGATAATTCCTCGACCTATCCCCCGAAGTTTCCACAAAAACTGATTGTTGAAATGTGGTCTCATATTCGAGTGACAGACGAAAAACGATATTCCAAATGGAAGTCATGGCCATCGTGTATGAGCATCACGATCCGCCATGGGCTGTCTGGGAGGATTCCAATTGTCTTATTCAAATTCAGTAAATAAAATAAAGGATAAAGTAAACCGTCTCTCTCTCCCTCTCTCTCTCTCTCTCTCTCTCTCTCTCTCTCTCCCTACACACCTACTGCAGTGTGGACCCTCCATGCTTTTAGACATATTTATTGCGCAATCAGTATCAGACGTATCGAGAAAAGGTAAAAAAGAGATGATTCCTCGACCTATCCCCCAAAGTTCCCAGAAAAATGAGTTTCGAAATGTGGTCTCATATTCGAGTGACGGACGAAAAACGATATTCCAAATGGAAGTCATGGCCATCGTGTATGAGCATCACGATCCGCAATGGGCTGTCTGGGAGGATTCCAATGGTCTTATTCGAATTCAGTGAATAAACTGAAGCATTAAGTAAACTCTGTCTCTTTCCCCCCCTCTCTCTCTCTCTCTCTCTCTCTCTCTCTCTCTCCCTACACACCTACTGCAGTGTGGACCCTCCACGCTTTTAGACATATTTATTGCTCAATCAGTATCAGGCGTATCGAGAAACGGTAAAAAAGAGATGATTCCTCGATCTATCCCCCAAAGTTTCCACAAAAACTGATTGTTGAAATGTGGTCTCATATTCGAGTGACAGACGAAAAACGATATTCCAAATGGA
Source organism: Rhabditoides inermis (assembly GCA_963966185.1). Taxonomy (NCBI): domain Eukaryota; kingdom Metazoa; phylum Nematoda; class Chromadorea; order Rhabditida; family Rhabditidae; genus Rhabditoides; species Rhabditoides inermis. The sequence continues at coordinate 174,581 of CAWZYM010000339.1, read as the reverse complement.
AGTCATGGCCATCGTGTATGAGCATCACGATCCGCCATGGGCTGTCTGGGAGGATTCCGATGGTCTTATTCGAATTCAGTAAATAAAATAAAGGATAAAGTAAACCGTCTCTCTCTCTCTCTCTCTCTCTCTCTCTCTCTCTCTCTCTCCCTACACACCTACTGCAGTGTGGACCCTCCATGCTTTTAGACATATTTATTGCGCAATCAGTATCAGACGTATCGAGAAAAGGTAAAAAAGAGATGATTCCTCGATCTATCCCCCAAAGTTTCCACAAAAACTGATTGTTGAAATGTGGTCTCATATTCGAGTGACAGACGAAAAACGATATTCCAAATGGAAGTCATGGCCATCGTGTATGAGCATCACGATCCGCCATGGGCTGTCTGGGAGGATTCCGATGGTCTTATTCGAATTCAGTAAATAAAATAAAGGATAAAGTAAACCGTCTCTCTCTCTCTCTCTCTCTCTCTCTCTCTCTCTCTCTCTCTCACCCTACACACCTACTGCAGTGTGGACCCTGCACGCTTTCAGACATATTTATTACGCAATCAGTATCAGGCGTATCGAGAAACGGTAAAAAAGAGATGATTCCTCGACCTATCCCCCAAAGTTTCCACAAAAACTGAGTGTTGAAATGTGGTCTCATATTTGAGTGACAGACGAAAAACGATATTCCAAATGGAAGTCATGGCCATCGTGTATGAGCATCACGATCCGCCATGGGCTGTCTGGGAGGATTCCAATGGTCTTATTCGAATTCAGTAAATAAAATAAAGGATAAAGTAAACCGTCTCTCTCTCTCTCTCTCTCTCTCTCTCTCTCTCCCTACACACCTACTGCAGTGTGGACCCTCCATGCTTTTAGACATATTTATTGCGCAATCAGTATCAGACGTATCGAGAAAAGGTAAAAAAGAGATGATTCCTCGACCTATCCCCCAAAGTTCCCAGAAAAATGAGTTTCGAAATGTGGTCTCATATTCGAGTGACGGACGAAAAACGATATTCCAAATGGAAGTCATGGCCATCATGTATGAGCATCACGATCCGCAATGGGCTGTCTGGGAGATTCCAATGGTCTTATTCGAATTCAGTGAATAAACTAAAGCATCAAGTAAACTATGTCTCTTTCCCCCTCTCTCTCTCTCTCTCTCTCTCTCTCTCTCTCTCTCTCTCTCTCTCTCTCCCTCTCCCTACACACCTACTGCAGTGTGGACCCTCCACGCTTTTAGACATATTTATTGCTCAATCAGTATCAGGCGTATCGAGAAACGGTAAAAAAGAGATGATTCCTCGACCTATCCCCCAAAGTTTCCACAAAAACTGAGTGTTGAAATGTGGTCTCATATTCGAGTGACAGACGAAAAACGATATTCCAAATGGAAGTCATGGCCATCGTGTATGAGCATCACGATCCGCCATGGGCTGTCTGGGAGGATTCCAATGGTCTTATTCGAATTCAGTAAATAAAATAAAGGATAAAGTAAACCGTCTCTCTCTCTCTCTCTCTCTCTCTCTCTCTCTCTCCCTACACACCTAGTGCAGTGTGGACTCTCCATGCTTTTAGACATATTTATTGCGCAATCAGTATCAGACGTATCGAGAAAAGGTAAAAAAGAGATGATTCTTCGACCTATCCCCCAAAGTTCCCAGAAAAAAAATGAGTTTCGAAATGTGGTCTCATATTCGAGTGACGGACGAAAAACGATATTCCAAATGGAAGTCATGGCCATCGTGTATGAGCATCACGATCCGCAATGGGCTGTCTGGGAGGATTCCAATGGTCTTATTCGAATTCAGTGAATAAAATAAAGCATTAAGTAAACTCTGTCTCTTCCCCCCCCTCTCTCTCTCTCTCTCTCTCTCTCTCTCTCTCTCTCTCTCTCCCTACACACGTACTGCAGTGTGGACCCTCCATGCTTTTAGACATATTTATTGCGCAATCAGTATCAGACGTATCGAGAAAAGGTAAAAAAGAGATGATTCCTCGACCTAGCCCCCAAAGTTCCCAGAAAAATGAGTTTCGAAATGTGGTCTCATATTCGAGTGACGGACGAAAAACGATATTCCAAATGGAAGTCATGGCCATCGTGTATGAGCATCACGATCCGCAATGGGCTGTCTGGGAGGATTCCAATGGTCTTATTCGAATTCAGTGAATAAAATAAAGCATTAAGTAAACTCTGTCTCTTCCCCCCTCTCTCTCTCTCTCTCTCTCTCTCTCTCCCCCTACACACCTACTGCAGTGTGGACCCTCCACGCTTTTAGACATATTTATTGCTCAATCAGTATCAGGCGTATCGAGAAACGGTAAAAAAGAGATGATTCCTCGACTTATCCCCCAAAGTTTTCACAAAAACTGAGTGTTGAAATGTGGTCTCATATTCGAGTGACAGACGAAAAAACGATATTCCAAATGGAAGTCATGGCCATCGTGTATGAGCATCACGATCCGCCATGGGCTGTCTGGGAGGATTCCAATGGTCTTATTCGAATTCAGTAAATAAAATAAAGGATAAAGTAAACCGTCTCTCTCTCTCTCTATCTCTCTCTCTCTCTCCCTACACACCTACTGCAGTGTGGACCCTCCATGCTTTTAGACATATTTATTGCGCAGTCAGTATCAGACGTATCGAGAAAAGGTAAAAAAGAGATGATTCCTCGACCTATCCCCCAAAGTTCCCAGAAAAATGAGTTTCGAAATGTGGTCTCATATTCGAGTGACGGACGAAAAACGATATTCCAAATGGAAGTCATGGACATCGTGTATGAGCATCACGATCCGCAATGGGCTGTCTGGGAGGATTCCAATGGTCTTATTCGATGTCAGTGAATAAACTAAAGCATTAAGTAAACTCTGTCTCTTTCCCTCTCTCTCTCTCTCTCTCTCTCTCTCTCTCTCTCTCTCTCCCTACACACCTACTGCAGTGTGGACCCTCCACGCTTTTAGACATATTTATTGCTCAATCAGTATCAGGCGTATCGAGAAACGGTAAAAAAGAGATGATTCCTCGACTTATCCCCCAAAGTTTCCACAAAAACTGAGTGTTGAAATGTGGTCTCATATTCGAGTGACAGACGAAAAAACGATATTCCAAATGGAAGTCATGGCCATCGTGTATGAGCATCACGATCCGCAATGGGCTGTCTGGGAGGATTCCAATGGTCTTATTCGAATTCAGTGAATAAACTAAAGCATTAAGTAAACTCTGTCTCTTTCCCCCTCTCTCTCTCTCTCTCTCTCCCTACACACCTACTGCAGTGTGGACCCTCCACGCTTTTAGACATATTTATTGCTCAATCAGTATCAGGCGTATCGAGAAACGGTAAAAAAGAGATGATTCCTCGACTTATCCCCCAAAGTTTCCACAAAAACTGAGTGTTGAAATGTGGTCTCATATTCGAGTGACAGACGAAAAAACGATATTCCAAATGGAAGTCATGGCCATCGTGTATGAGCATCACGATCCGCCATGGGCTGTCTGGGAGGATTCCAATGGTCTTATTCGAATTCAGTAAATAAAATAAAGGATAAAGTAAACCGTCTCTCTCTCTCTCTCTCCCTACACACGTACTGCAGTGTGGACCCTCCATGCTTTTAGACATATTTATTGCGCAATCAGTATCAGGCGTATCGAGAAAAGGTAAAAAAGAGATGATTCCTCGACCTATCCCCCAAAGTTCCCAGAAAAATGAGTTTCGAAATGTGGTCTCATATTCGAGTGACGGACGAAAAACGATATTCCAAATGGAAGTCATGGCCATCGTGTATGAGCATCACGATCCGCAATGGGCTGTCTGGGAGGATTCCAATGGTCTTATTCGAATTCAGTGAATAAAATAAAGCATTAAGTAAACTATGTCTCTTCCCCCCCCCTCTCTCTCTCTCTCTCTCTCTCTCTCTCTCTCTCCCCCTACACACGTACTGCAGTGTGGACCCTCCATGCTTTTAGACATATTTATTGCGCAATCAGTATCAGACGTATCGAGAAAAGGTAAAAAAGAGATGATTCCTCGACCTATCCCCCAAAGTTTTCAGAAAAATGAGTTTCGAAATGTGGTCTCATATTCGAGTGACGGACGAAAAACGATATTCCAAATGGAAGTCATGGCCATCGTGTATGAGCATCACGATCCGCAATGGGCTGTCTGGGAGGATTCCAATGGTCTTATTCGATTTCAGTGAATAAAATAAAGCATTAAGTAAACTCTGTCTCTTCCCCCCTCTCTCTCTCTCTCTCTCTCTCTCTCTCTCTCCCCCTACACACGTACTGCAGTGTGGACCCTCCATGCTTTTAGACATATTTATTGCGCAATCAGTATCAGACGTATCGAGAAAAGGTAAAAAAGAGATGATTCCTCGACCTATCCCCCAAAGTTCCCAGAAAAATGAGTTTCGAAATGTGGTCTCATATTCGAGTGACGGACGAAAAACGATATTCCAAATGGAAGTCATGGCCATCGTGTATGAGCATCACGATCCGCAATGGGCTGTCTGGGAGGATTCCAATGGTCTTATTCGAATTCAGTAAATAAAATAAAGGATAAAGTAAACCGTCTCTCTCTCTCTCTCTCTCCCTACACACGTACTGCAGTGTGGACCCTCCATGCTTTTAGACATATTTATTGCGCAATCAGTATCAGACGTATCGAGAAAAGGTAAAAAAGAGATGATTCCTCGACCTATCCCCCAAAGTTCCCAGAAAAATGAGTTTCGAAATGTGGTCTCATATTCGAGTGACGGACGAAAAACGATATTCCAAATGGAAGTCATGGCCATCGTGTATGAGCATCACGATCCGCAATGGGCTGTCTGGGAGGATTCCAATGGTCTTATTCGAATTCAGTGAATAAAATAAAGCATTAAGTAAACTATGTCTCTTCCCCCCCCCCTCTCTCTCTCTCTCTCTCTCTCTCTCTCTCTCCCCCTACACACGTACTGCAGTGTGGACCCTCCATGCTTTTAGACATATTTATTGCGCAATCAGTATCAGACGTATCGAGAAAAGGTAAAAAAGAGATGATTCCTCGACCTATCCCCCAAAGTTTTCAGAAAAATGAGTTTCGAAATGTGGTCTCATATTCGAGTGACGGACGAAAAACGATATTCCAAATGGAAGTCATGGCCATCGTGTATGAGCATCACGATCCGCAATGGGCTGTCTGGGAGGATTCCAATGGTCTTATTCGATTTCAGTGAATAAAATAAAGCATTAAGTAAACTCTGTCTCTTCCCCCCTCTCTCTCTCTCTCTCTCTCTCTCTCTCTCTCTCTCCCCCTACACACGTACTGCAGTGTGGACCCTCCATGCTTTTAGACATATTTATTGCGCAATCAGTATCAGACGTATCGAGAAAAGGTAAAAAAGAGATGATTCCTCGACCTATCCCCCAAAGTTCCCAGAAAAATGAGTTTCGAAATGTGGTCTCATATTCGAGTGACGGACGAAAAACGATATTCCAAATGGAAGTCATGGCCATCGTGTATGAGCATCACGATCCGCAATGGGCTGTCTGGGAGGATTCCAATGGTCTTATTCGAATTCAGTGAATAAAATAAAGCATTAAGTAAACTCTGTCTCTTCCCCCCTCTCTCTCTCTCTCTCTCTCTCTCTCTCTCTCTCTCCCCCTACACACGTACTGCAGTGTGGACCCTCCATGCTTTTAGACATATTTATTGCGCAATCAGTATCAGACGTATCGAGAAAAGGTAAAAAAGAGATGATTCCTCGACCTATCCCCCAAAGTTCCCAGAAAAATGAGTTTCGAAATGTGGTCTCATATTCGAGTGACGGACGAAAAACGATATTCCAAATGGAAGTCATGGCCATCGTGTATGAGCATCACGATCCGCAATGGGCTGTCTGGGAGGATTCCAATGGTCTTATTCGAATTCAGTGAATAAAATAAAGCATTAAGTAAACTCTGTCTCTTCCCCCCCCCCTCTCTCTCTCTCTCTCTCCCCCTACACACGTACTGCAGTGTGGACCCTCCATGCTTTTAGACATATTTATTGCGCAATCAGTATCAGACGTATCGAGAAAAGGTAAAAAAGAGATGATTCCTCGACCTATCCCCCAAAGTTCTCAGAAAAATGAGTTTCGAAATGTGGTCTCATATTCGAGTGACGGACGAAAAACGATATTCCAAATGGAAGTCATGGCCATCGTGTATGAGCATCACGATCCGCAATGGGCTGTCTGGGAGGATTCCAATGGTCTTATTCGAATTCAGTGAATAAAATAAAGCATTAAGTAAACTCTGTCTCTTCCCCCCCCTCTCTCTCTCTCTCTCTCTCTCTCTCCCTACACACGTACTGCAGTGTGGACCCTCCGTGCTTTTAGACATATTTATTGCGCAATCAGTATCAGACGTATCGAGAAAAGGTAAAAAAGAGATGATTCCTCGACCTATCCCCCAAAGTTCCCAGAAAAATGAGTTTCGAAATGTGGTCTCATATTCGAGTGACGGACGAAAAACGATATTCCAAATGGAAGTCATGGCCATCGTGTATGAGCATCACGATCCGCAATGGGCTGTCTGGGAGGATTCCAATGGTCTTATTCGAATTCAGTGAATAAAATAAAGCATTAAGTAAACTCTGTCTCTTCCCCCCCCCTCTCTCTCTCTCTCTCTCTCTCTCTCTCTCTCTCTCTCTCCCTACACACCTACTGCAGTGTGGACCCTCCATGCTTTTAGACATATTTATTGCGCAATCAGTATCAGACGTATCGATAAAAGGTAAAAAAGAGATGATTCCTCGACCTATCCCCCAAAGTTCCCAGAAAAATGAGTTTCGAAATGTGGTCTCATATTCGAGTGACGGACGAAAAACGATATTCCAAATGGAAGTCATGGCCATCGTGTATGAGCATCACGATCCGCAATGGGCTGTCTGGGAGGATTCCAATGGTCTTATTCGATGTCAGTGAATAAACTAAAGCATTAAGTAAACTCTGTCTCTTTCCCTCTCTCTCTCTCTCTCTCTCTCTCTCTCTCTCTCTCTCTCTCTCCCTACACACCTACTGCAGTGTGGACCCTCCACGCTTTTAGACATATTTATTGCTCAATCAGTATCAGGCGTATCGAGAAACGGTAAAAAAGAGATGATTCCTCGACTTATCCCCCAAAGTTTCCACAAAAACTGAGTGTTGAAATGTGGTCTCATATTCGAGTGACAGACGAAAAAACGATATTCCAAATGGAAGTCATGGCCATCGTGTATGAGCATCACGATCCGCCATGGGCTGTCTGGGAGGATTCCAATGGTCTTATTCGAATTCAGTAAATAAAATAAAGAATAAAGTAAACCGTCTCTCTCTCTCTCTCTCTCTCTCCCTACACACCTAGTGCAGTGTGGACTCTCCATGCGTTTAGACATATTTATTGCGCAATCAGTATCAGACGTATCGAGAAAAGGTAAAAAAGAGATGATTCTTCGACCTATCCCCCAAAGTTCCCAGAAAAAAATGAGTTTCGAAATGTGGTCTCATATTCGAGTGACGGACGAAAAACGATATTCCAAATGGAAGTCATGGCCATCGTGTATGAGCATCACGATCCGCAATGGGCTGTCTGGGAGGATTCCAATGGTCTTATTCGATGTCAGTGAATAAACTAAAGCATTAAGTAAACTCTGTCTCTTTCCCTCTCTCTCTCTCTCTCTCTCTCTCTCTCTCTCTCTCTCTCTCTCTCTCCCTACACACCTACTGCAGTGTGGACCCTCCACGCTTTTAGACATATTTATTGCTCAATCAGTATCAGGCGTATCGAGAAACGGTAAAAAAGAGATGATTCCTCGACTTATCCCCCAAAGTTTCCACAAAAACTGAGTGTTGAAATGTGGTCTCATATTCGAGTGACAGACGAAAAAACGATATTCCAAATGGAAGTCATGGCCATCGTGTATGAGCATCACGATCCGCCATGGGCTGTCTGGGAGGATTCCAATGGTCTTATTCGAATTCAGTAAATAAAATAAAGAATAAAGTAAACCGTCTCTCTCTCTCTCTCTCTCTCTCTCTCTCCCTACACACCTAGTGCAGTGTGGACTCTCCATGCTTTTAGACATATTTATTGCGCAATCAGTATCAGACGTATCGAGAAAAGGTAAAAAAGAGATGATTCTTCGACCTATCCCCCAAAGTTCCCAGAAAAAATGAGTTTCGAAATGTGGTCTCATATTCGAGTGACGGACGAAAAACGATATTCCAAATGGAAGTCATGGCCATCGTGTATGAGCATCACGATCCGCAATGGGCTGTCTGGGAGGATTCCAATGGTCTTATTCGAATTAAGTGAATAAAATAAAGCATTAAGTAAACTCTGTCTCTTCCCCCCCCCCTCTCTCTCTCTCTCTCTCTCTCTCCCTACACACGTACTGCAGTGTGGACCCTCCATGCTTTTAGACATATTTATTGCGCAATCAGTATCAGACGTATCGAGAAAAGGTAAAAAAGAGATGATTCCTCGACCTATCCCCCAAAGTTCCCAGAAAAATGAGTTTCGAAATGTGGTCTCATATTCGAGTGACGGACGAAAAACGATATTCCAAATGGAAGTCATGGCCATCGTGTATGAGCATCACGATCCGCAATGGGCTGTCTGGGAGGATTCCAATGGTCTTATTCGAATTCAGTGAATAAAATAAAGCATTAAGTAAACTCTGTCTCTTCCCCCCTCTCTCTCTCTCTCTCTCTCTCTCTCTCTCTCTCTCCCCCTACACACGTACTGCAGTGTGGACCCTCCATGCTTTTAGACATATTTATTGCGCAATCAGTATCAGACGTATCGAGAAAAGGTAAAAAAGAGATGATTCCTCGACCTATCCCCCAAAGTTCCCAGAAAAATGAGTTTCGAAATGTGGTCTCATATTCGAGTGACGGACGAAAAACGATATTCCAAATGGAAGTCATGGCCATCGTGTATGAGCATCACGATCCGCAATGGGCTGTCTGGGAGGATTCCAATGGTCTTATTCGAATTCAGTGAATAAAATAAAGCATTAAGTAAACTCTGTCTCTTCCCCCCCCCCCCTCTCTCTCTCTCTCTCTCTCCCCCTACACACGTACTGCAGTGTGGACCCTCCATGCTTTTAGACATATTTATTGCGCAATCAGTATCAGACGTATCGAGAAAAGGTAAAAAAGAGATGATTCCTCGACCTATCCCCCAAAGTTCCCAGAAAAATGAGTTTCGAAATGTGGTCTCATATTCGAGTGACGGACGAAAAACGATATTCCAAATGGAAGTCATGGCCATCGTGTATGAGCATCACGATCCGCAATGGGCTGTCTGGGAGGATTCCAATGGTCTTATTCGAATTCAGTAAATAAAATAAAGGATAAAGTAAACCGTCTCTCTCTCTCTCTCTCTCTCTCTCTCTCTCTCTCTCTCCCTACACACCTACTGCAGTGTGGACCCTCCACGCTTTTAGACATATTTATTGCTCAATCAGTATCAGGCGTATCGAGAAACGGTAAAAAAGAGATGATTCCTCGACTTATCCCCCAAAGTTTTCACAAAAACTGAGTGTTGAAATGTGGTCTCATTTTCGAGTGACAGACGAAAAACGATATTCCAAATGGAAGTCATGGCCATCGTGTATGAGCATCACGATCCGCCATGGGCTGTCTGGGAGGATTCCAATGGTCTTATTCGAATTCAGTAAATAAAATAAAGGATAAAGTAAACCGTCTCTCTCTCTCTCTCTCTCTCTCTCTCTCTCTCTCTCTCTCTCTCTCCCTACACACCTACTGCAGTGTGGAACCTCCATGCTTTTAGACATATTTATTGCGCAATCAGTATCAGACGTATCGAGAAAAGGTAAAAAAGAGATGATTCCTCGACCTATCCCCCAAAGTTCCCAGAAAAATGAGTTTCGAAATGTGGTCTCATATTCGAGTGACGGACGAAAAACGATATTCCAAATGGAAGTCATGGCCATCGTGTATGAGCATCACGATCCGCAATGGGCTGTCTGGGAGGATTCCAATGGTCTTATTCGAATTCAGTGAATAAACTAAAGCATCAAGTAAACTATGTCTCTTTCCCCCCTCTCTCTCTCTCTCTCTCTCTCCCCCTACACACGTACTGCAGTGTGGACCCTCCATGCTTTTAGACATATTTATTGCTCAATCAGTATCAGGCGTATCGAGAAACGGTAAAAAAGAGATGATTCCTCGACCTATCCCCCAAAGTTTCCACAAAAACTGAGTGTTGAAATGTGGTCTCATATTCGAGTGAAAGACGAAAAACGATATTCCAAATGGAAGTCATGGCCATCGTGTATGAGCATCACGATCCGCCATGGGCTGTCTGGGAGGATTCCAATGGTCTTATTCGAATTCAGTAAATAAAATAAAGGATAAAGTAAACCGTCTCTCTCTCTCTCTCTCTCTCTCTCTCTCTCTCTCTCTCCCCCTACACACCTACTGCAGTGTGGACCCTCCACGCTTTTAGACATATTTATTGCTCAATCAGTATCAGGCGTATCGAGAAACGGTAAAAAAGAGATGATTCCTCGACTTATCCCCCAAAGTTTTCACAAAAACTGAGTGTTGAAATGTGGTCTCATTTTCGAGTGACAGACGAAAAACGATATTCCAAATGGAAGTCATGGCCATCGTGTATGAGCATCACGATCCGCCATGGGCTGTCTGGGAGGATTCCAATGGTCTTATTCGAATTCAGTAAATAAAATAAAGGATAAAGTAAACCGTCTCTCTCTCTCTCTCTCTCTCTCTCTCTCTCTCTCCCTACACACCTACTGCAGTGTGGAACCTCCATGCTTTTAGACATATTTATTGCGCAATCAGTATCAGACGTATCGAGAAAAGGTAAAAAAGAGATGATTCCTCGACCTATCCCCCAAAGTTCCCAGAAAAATGAGTTTCGAAATGTGGTCTCATATTCGAGTGACGGACGAAAAACGATATTCCAAATGGAAGTCATGGCCATCATGTATGAGCATCACGATCCGCAATGGGCTGTCTGGGAGGATTCCAATGGTCTTATTCGAATTCAGTGAATAAACTAAAGCATCAAGTAAACTATGTCTCTTTCCCCCCTCTCTCTCTCTCTCTCTCTCTCTCTCTCTCTCTCTCCCTACACACCTACTGCAGTGTGGACCCTCCACGCTTTTAGACATATTTATTGCTCAATCAGTATCAGGCGTATCGAGAAACGGTAAAAAAGAGATGATTCCTCGACCTATCCCCCAAAGTTTCCACAAAAACTGAGTGTTGAAATGTGGTCTCATATTCGAGTGAAAGACGAAAAACGATATTCCAAATGGAAGTCATGGCCATCGTGTATGAGCATCACGATCCGCCATGGGCTGTCTGGGAGGATTCCAATGGTCTTATTCGAATTCAGTAAAGGGCCTTCTTAGATGAACTATCGTCTGAACTATCGTTCGGGGTGGTCCAAAGAAGGTCCAAACAAGCCCCGAACAGCCTCGTTTTCAATGGGAAACTGTTGGCCCAAACACCTCCTATTGAGGGCAAACTTTGCCCGAACACGTCCGAACATCGCTCGGCAGCCCCAAACAACCCCGAACTATCCACCCAAAACAATGAAAAAAGAGAGAACAGCTCGAAACTCTCTGGGTCCCGAAGCGAGTGACCTTTCATTTGAGGATAGAGTATGATAGCATGACATCATGCCAGCCTGTGCGATCGCTCGGTCGAAACAGCTGATCCACCGAGATGTGAAAACGGATGTTTGTGAGGTTCTTGTTGATAATATCACTGTGTTTGGAGTATTGTCATTGACTGTTTTGTGAATTGTACTCCCTATATTTGCCTTTTCTTTGTGTTATTCGTGTGATATGCCTTGGGGCTCCAGTTTCCTCCATTTCGAAATTATTTTCTGAATTAAATTACTTGATTGTGTGTTTAAGGGGCTGATGATTACATATCAGAGAAAGAAACACTATCAGAGCACATATAACTCGAAACAGGTCACAAGTTAATAAAGTAATGACGAAACAATCAAAACCAGAGCCAACTTTCTACACGTTTTCTCATCTCGGTGGATCAGCTGTTTCGACCGAGCGATCGCACAGGCTGGCATGATGTCATGCTATCATACTCTATCCTCAAATGAAAGGTCACTCGCTTCGGGACCCAGAGAGTTTCGAGCAGTTCTCTCTCTTTTCATTGTTTTGGGTGGATAGTTCGGGGTTGTTTGGGGCTGCCGAGCGATGGTCGGACGTGTTCGGGCAAAGTTTGCCCTCAATAGGAGGTGTTTGGGCCAACAGTTTCCCATTGAAAACGAGGCTGTTCGGGGCTTGTTTGGACCTTCTTTGGACCACCCCGAACGATAGTTTAGGGTAAAAGTGCATCTAAGAAGGCCCTTAAATAAAATAAAGGATAAAGTAAACCGTCTCTCTCTCTCTCTCTCTCTCCCTACACACCTACTGCAGTGTGGACCCTCCACGCTTTTAGACATATTTATTGCTCAATCAGTATCAGGCGTATCGAGAAACGGTAAAAAAAGAGATGATTCCTCGACTTATCCCCCAAAGTTTTCACAAAAACTGAGTGTTGAAATGTGGTCTCATATTCGAGTGACAGACGAAAAAACGATATTCCAAATGGAAGTCATGGCCATCGTGTATGAGCATCACGATCCGCCATGGGCTGTCTGGGAGGATTCCAATGGTCTTATTCGAATTCAGTAAATAAAATAAAGAATAAAGTAAACCGTCTCTCTCTCTCTCTCCCTACACACCTACTGCAGTGTGGACCCTCCATGCTTTTAGACATATTTATTGCGCAGTCAGTATCAGACGTATCGAGAAAAGGTAAAAAAGAGATGATTCCTCGACCTATCCCCCAAAGTTCCCAGAAAAATGAGTTTCGAAATGTGGTCTCATATTCGAGTGACGGACGAAAAACGATATTCCAAATGGAAGTCATGGCCATCGTGTATGAGCATCACGATCCGCAATGGGCTGTCTGGGAGGATTCCAATGGTCTTATTCGAATTCAGTGAATAAAATAAAGCATTAAGTAAACTCTGTCTCTTCCCCCCCCCCTCTCTCTCTCTCTCTCTCTCCCCCTACACACGTACTGCAGTGTGGACCCTCCATGCTTTTAGACATATTTATTGCGCAATCAGTATCAGACGTATCGAGAAAAGGTAAAAAAGAGATGATTCCTCGACCTATCCCCCAAAGTTCCCAGAAAAATGAGTTTCGAAATGTGGTCTCATATTCGAGTGACGGACGAAAAACGATATTCCAAATGGAAGTCATGGCCATCGTGTATGAGCATCACGATCCGCAATGGGCTGTCTGGGAGGATTCCAATGGTCTTATTCGAATTCAGTAAATAAAATAAAGGATAAAGTAAACCGTCTCTCTCTCTCTCTCTCTCTCTCTCTCTCTCTCTCTCTCTCTCCCCCTACACACCTACTGCAGTGTGGACCCTCCACGCTTTTAGACATATTTATTGCTCAATCAGTATCAGGCGTATCGAGAAACGGTAAAAAAGAGATGATTCCTCGACTTATCCCCCAAAGTTTTCACAAAAACTGAGTGTTGAAATGTGGTCTCATTTTCGAGTGACAGACGAAAAACGATATTCCAAATGGAAGTCATGGCCATCGTGTATGAGCATCACGATCCGCCATGGGCTGTCTGGGAGGATTCCAATGGTCTTATTCGAATTCAGTAAATAAAATAAAGGATAAAGTAAACCGTCTCTCTCTCTCTCTCTCTCTCTCTCTCTCCCTACACACCTACTGCAGTGTGGAACCTCCATGCTTTTAGACATATTTATTGCGCAATCAGTATCAGACGTATCGAGAAAAGGTAAAAAAGAGATGATTCCTCGACCTATCCCCCAAAGTTCCCAGAAAAATGAGTTTCGAAATGTGGTCTTATATTCGAGTGACGGACGAAAAACGATATTCCAAATGGAAGTCATGGCCATCATGTATGAGCATCACGATCCGCAATGGGCTGTCTGGGAGGATTCCAATGGTCTTATTCGAATTCAGTGAATAAACTAAAGCATCAAGTAAACTATGTCTCTTTCCCCCCCCTCTCTCTCTCTCTCTCTCTCTCTCTCCCTACACACCTACTGCAGTGTGGACCCTCCACGCTTTTAGACATATTTATTGCTCAATCAGTATCAGGCGTATCGAGAAACGGTAAAAAAGAGATGATTCCTCGACCTATCCCCCAAAGTTTCCACAAAAACTGAGTGTTGAAATGTGGTCTCATATTCGAGTGAAAGACGAAAAACGATATTCCAAATGGAAGTCATGGCCATCGTGTATGAGCATCACGATCCGCCATGGGCTGTCTGGGAGGATTCCAATGGTCTTATTCGAATTCAGTAAAGGGCCTTCTTAGATGAACTATCGTCTGAACTATCGTTCGGGGTGGTCCAAAGAAGGTCCAAACAAGCCCCGAACAGCCTCGTTTTCAATGGGAAACTGTTGGCCCAAACACCTCCTATTGAGGGCAAACTTTGCCCGAACACGTCCGAACATCGCTCGGCAGCCCCAAACAACCCCGAACTATCCACCCAAAACAATGAAAAAAGAGAGAACAGCTCGAAACTCTCTGGGTCCCGAAGCGAGTGACCTTTCATTTGAGGATAGAGTATGATAGCATGACATCATGCCAGCCTGTGCGATCGCTCGGTCGAAACAGCTGATCCACCGAGATGTGAAAACGGATGTTTGTGAGGTTCTTGTTGATAATATCACTGTGTTTGGAGTATTGTCATTGACTGTTTTGTGAATTGTACTCCCTATATTTGCCTTTTCTTTGTGTTATTCGTGTGATATGCCTTGGGGCTCCAGTTTCCTCCATTTCGAAATTATTTTCTGAATTAAATTACTTGATTGTGTGTTTAAGGGGCTGATGATTACATATCAGAGAAAGAAACACTATCAGAGCACATATAACTCGAAACAGGTCACAAGTTAATAAAGTAATGACGAAACAATCAAAACCAGAGCCAACTTTCTACACGTTTTCTCATCTCGGTGGATCAGCTGTTTCGACCGAGCGATCGCACAGGCTGGCATGATGTCATGCTATCATACTCTATCCTCAAATGAAAGGTCACTCGCTTCGGGACCCAGAGAGTTTCGAGCAGTTCTCTCTCTTTTCATTGTTTTGGGTGGATAGTTCGGGGTTGTTTGGGGCTGCCGAGCGATGGTCGGACGTGTTCGGGCAAAGTTTGCCCTCAATAGGAGGTGTTTGGGCCAACAGTTTCCCATTGAAAACGAGGCTGTTCGGGGCTTGTTTGGACCTTCTTTGGACCACCCCGAACGATAGTTTAGGGTAAAAGTGCATCTAAGAAGGCCCTTAAATAAAATAAAGGATAAAGTAAACCGTCTCTCTCTCTCTCTCTCTCTCCCTACACACCTACTGCAGTGTGGACCCTCCACGCTTTTAGACATATTTATTGCTCAATCAGTATCAGGCGTATCGAGAAACGGTAAAAAAGAGATGATTCCTCGACTTATCCCCCAAAGTTTTCACAAAAACTGAGTGTTGAAATGTGGTCTCATATTCGAGTGACAGACGAAAAAACGATATTCCAAATGGAAGTCATGGCCATCGTGTATGAGCATCACGATCCGCCATGGGCTGTCTGGGAGGATTCCAATGGTCTTATTCGAATTCAGTAAATAAAATAAAGAATAAAGTAAACCGTCTCTCTCTCTCTCTCTCTCTCTCCCTACACACCTACTGCAGTGTGGACCCTCCATGCTTTTAGACATATTTATTGCGCAGTCAGTATCAGACGTATCGAGAAAAGGTAAAAAAGAGATGATTCCTCGACCTATCCCCCAAAGTTCCCAGAAAAATGAGTTTCGAAATGTGGTCTCATATTCGAGTGACGGACGAAAAACGATATTCCAAATGGAAGTCATGGCCATCGTGTATGAGCATCACGATCCGCAATGGGCTGTCTGGGAGGATTCCAATGGTCTTATTCGATGTCAGTGAATAAACTAAAGCATTAAGTAAACTCTGTCTCTTTCCCTCTCTCTCTCTCTCTCTCTCTCTCTCTCTCTCTCTCTCCCTACACACCTACTGCAGTGTGGACCCTCCACGCTTTTAGACATATTTATTGCTCAATCAGTATCAGGCGTATCGAGAAACGGTAAAAAAGAGATGATTCCTCGACTTATCCCCCAAAGTTTCCACAAAAACTGAGTGTTGAAATGTGGTCTCATATTCGAGTGACAGACGAAAAAACGATATTCCAAATGGAAGTCATGGCCATCGTGTATGAGCATCACGATCCGCCATGGGCTGTCTGGGAGGATTCCAATGGTCTTATTCGAATTCAGTAAATAAAATAAAGAATAAAGTAAACCGTCTCTCTCTCTCTCTCTCTCTCTCTCTCTCCCTACACACCTACTGCAGTGTGGACCCTCCATGCTTTTAGACATATTTATTGCGCAGTCAGTATCAGACGTATCGATAAAAGGTAAAAAAGAGATGATTCCTCGACCTATCCCCCAAAGTTCCCAGAAAAATGAGTTTCGAAATGTGGTCTCATATTCGAGTGACGGACGAAAAACGATATTCCAAATGGAAGTCATGGCCATCGTGTATGAGCATCACGATCCGCAATGGGCTGTCTGGGAGGATTCCAATGGTCTTATTCGAATTCAGTGAATAAACTAAAGCATTAAGTAAACTCTGTCTCTTTCCCTCTCTCTCTCTCTCTCTCTCTCTCTCTCTCTCTCTCCCTACACACCTACTGCAGTGTGGACCCTCCACGCTTTTAGACATATTTATTGCTCAATCAGTATCAGGCGTATCGAGAAACGGTAAAAAAGAGATGATTCCTCGACCTATCCCCCAAAGTTTCCACAAAAACTGAGTGTTGAAATGTGGTCTCATATTCGAGTGACAGACGAAAAACGATATTCCAAATGGAAGTCATGGCCATCGTGTATGAGCATCACGATCCGCAATGGGCTGTCTGGGAGGATTCCAATGGTCTTATTCGAATTAAGTGAATAAAATAAAGCATTAAGTAAACTCTGTCTCTTCCCCCCCCTCTCTCTCTCTCTCTCTCTCTCTCTCTCTCCCTACACACGTACTGCAGTGTGGACCCTCCATGCTTTTAGACATATTTATTGCGCAATCAGTATCAGACGTATCGAGAAAAGGTAAAAAAGAGATGATTCCTCGACCTATCCCCCAAAGTTCCCAGAAAAATGAGTTTCGAAATGTGGTCTCATATTCGAGTGACGGACGAAAAACGATATTCCAAATGGAAGTCATGGCCATCGTGTATGAGCATCACGATCCGCAATGGGCTGTCTGGGAGGATTCCAATGGTCTTATTCGAATTCAGTGAATAAAATAAAGCATTAAGTAAACTCTGTCTCTTCCCCCCCCCCTCTCTCTCTCTCTCTCTCTCTCTCTCTCCCCCTACACACGTACTGCAGTGTGGACCCTCCATGCTTTTAGACATATTTATTGCGCAATCAGTATCAGACGTATCGAGAAAAGGTAAAAAAAGAGATGATTCCTCGACCTATCCCCCAAAGTTCCCAGAAAAATGAGTTTCGAAATGTGGTCTCATATTCGAGTGACGGACGAAAAACGATATTCCAAATGGAAGTCATGGCCATCGTGTATGAGCATCACGATCCGCAATGGGCTGTCTGGGAGGATTCCAATGGTCTTATTCGAATTCAGTGAATAAAATAAAGCATTAAGTAAACTCTGTCTCTTCCCCCCCCTCTCTCTCTCTCTCTCTCTCTCCCCCTACACACGTACTGCAGTGTGGACCCTCCATGCTTTTAGACATATTTATTGCGCAATCAGTATCAGACGTATCGAGAAAAGGTAAAAAAGAGATGATTCCTCGACCTATCCCCCAAAGTTCTCAGAAAAATGAGTTTCGAAATGTGGTCTCTTATTCGAGTGACGGACGAAAAACGATATTCCAAATGGAAGTCATGGCCATCGTGTATGAGCATCACGATCCGCAATGGGCTGTCTGGGAGGATTCCAATGGTCTTATTCGAATTCAGTGAATAAACTAAAGCATTAAGTAAACTCTGTCTCTTTCCCCCTCTCTCTCTCTCTCTCTCTCTCTCTCTCTCTCTCCCTACACACCTACTGCAGTGTGGACCCTCCACGCTTTTAGACATATTTATTGCTCAATCAGTATCAGGCGTATCGAGAAACGGTAAAAAAAGAGATGATTCCTCGACCTATCCCCCAAAGTTTCCACAAAAACTGAGTGTTGAAATGTGGTCTCATATTCGAGTGACAGACGAAAAACGATATTCCAAATGGAAGTCATGGCCATCGTGTATGAGCATCACGATCCGCCATGGGCTGTCTGGGAGGATTCCAATGGTCTTATTCGAATTCAGTAAATAAAATAAAGGATAAAGTAAACCGTCTCTCTCTCTCTCTCTCTCTCTCTCTCTCCCTACACACCTACTGCAGTGTGGACCCTCCATGCTTTTAGACATATTTATTGCGCAATCAGTATCAGACGTATCGAGAAAAGGTAAAAAAGAGATGATTCCTCGACCTATCCCCCAAAGTTCCCAGAAAAATGAGTTTCGAAATGTGGTCTCATATTCGAGTGACGGACGAAAAACGATATTCCAAATGGAAGTCATGGCCATCGTGTATGAGCATCACGATCCGCAATGGGCTGTCTGGGAGGATTCCAATGGTCTTATTCGAATTCAGTAAATAAAATAAAGGATAAAGTAAACCGTCTCTCTCTCTCTCTCTCTCTCCCTACACACCTACTGCAGTGTGGACCCTCCATGCTTTTAGACATATTTATTGCGCAATCAGTATCAGACGTATCGAGAAAAGGTAAAAAAGAGATGATTCCTCGACCTATCCCCCAACGTTCCCAGAAAAATGAGTTTCGAAATGTTGTCTCATATTCGAGTGACGGACGAAAAACGATATTCCAAATGGAAGTCATGGCCATCGTGTATGAGCATCACGATCCGCAATGGGCTGTCTGGGAGGATTCCAATGGTCTTATTCGAATTCAGTGAATAAACTAAAGCATTAAGTAAACTCTGTCTCTTTCCCTCTCTCTCTCTCTCTCTCTCTCTCTCTCTCTCTCTCTCCCTACACACCTACTGCAGTGTGGACCCTCCACGCTTATAGACATATTTATTGCTCAATCAGTATCAGGCGTATCGAGAAACGGTAAAAAAGAGATGATTCCTCGACCTATCCCCCAAAGTTTTCACGAAAACTGAGTGTTGAAATGTGGTCTCATTTTCGAGTGACAGACGAAAAACGATATTCCAAATGGAAGTCATGGCCATCGTGTATGAGCATCACGATCCGCCATGGGCTGTCTGGGAGGATTCCAATGGTCTTATTCGAATTCAGTAAATAAAATAAAGGATAAAGTAAACCGTCTCTCTCTCTCTCTCTCTCTCTCTCTCTCTCTCTCTTTCCCTACACCCCTACTGCAGTGTGGACCCTCCATGCTTTTAGACATATTTATTGCGCAATCAGTATCAGACGTATCGAGAAAAGGTAAAAAAGAGATGATTCCTCGACCTATCCCCCAAAGTTCCCAGAAAAATGAGTTTCGAAATGTGGTCTCATATTCGAGTGACGGACGAAAAACGATATTCCAAATGGAAGTCATGGCCATCGTGTATGAGCATCACGATCCGCAATGGGCTGTCTGGGAGGATTCCAATGGTCTTATTCGAATTCAGTGAATAAACTAAAGCATCAAGTAAACTATGTCTCTTTCCTCTCTCTCTCTCTCTCTCTCTCTCTCTCTCTCTCTCTCTCTCTCTCTCTCCCTACACACCTACTGCAGTGTGGACCCTCCACGCTTTTAGACATATTTATTGCTCAATCAGTATCAGGCGTATCGAGAAACGGTAAAAAAGAGATGATTCCTCGACCTATCCCCCAAAGTTTCCACAAAAACTGAGTGTTGAAATGTGGTCTCATATTCGAGTGACAGACGAAAAACGATATTCCAAATGGAAGTCATGGCCATCGTGTATGAGCATCACGATCCGCCATGGGCTGTCTGGGAGGATTCCAATGGTCTTATTCGAATTCAGTAAATAAAATAAAGGATAAAGTAAACCGTTTCTCTCTCTCTCTCTCTCTCCCTACACACCTACTGCAGTGTGGACCCTCCATGTTTTTAGACATATTTATTGCGCAATCAGTATCAGACGTATCGAGAAAAGGTAAAAAAGAGATGATTCCTCGACCTATCCCCCAAAGTTCCCAGAAAAATGAGTTTCGAAATGTGGTCTCATATTCGAGTGACGGACGAAAAACGATATTCCAAATGGAAGTCATGGCCATCGTGTATGAGCATCACGATCCGCAATGGGCTGTCTGGGAGGATTCCAATGGTCTTATTCGAATTCAGTGAATAAACTAAAGCATCAAGTAAACTATGTCTCTTTCCCCCTCTCTCTCTCTCTCTCTCTCTCTCTCTCTCTCTCTCTCTCCCTACACACCTACTGCAGTGTGGACCCTCCACGCTTATAGACATATTTATTGCTCAATCAGTATCAGGCGTATCGAGAAACGGTAAAAAAGAGATGATTCCTCGACTTATCCCCCAAAATTTTCACAAAAACTGAGTGTTGAAATGTGGTCTCATATTCGAGTGACAGACGAAAAAACGATATTCCAAATGGAAGTCATGGCCATCGTGTATGAGCATCACGATCCGCCATGGGCTGTCTGGGAGGATTCCAATGGTCTTATTCGAATTCAGTAAATAAAATAAAGAATAAAGTAAACCGTCTCTCTCTCTCTCTCTCCCTACACACCTACTGCAGTGTGGACCCTCCATGCTTTTAGACATATTTATTGCGCAGTCAGTATCAGACGTATCGAGAAAAGGTAAAAAAGAGATGATTCCTCGACCTATCCCCCAAAGTTCCCAGAAAAATGAGTTTCGAAATGTGGTCTCATATTCGAGTGACGGACGAAAAACGATATTCCAAATGGAAGTCATGGCCATCGTGTATGAGCATCACGATCCGCAATGGGCTGTCTGGGAGGATTCCAATGGTCTTATTCGAATTCAGTGAATAAACTAAATCATTAAGTAAACTCTGTCTCTTTCCTTCTCTCTCTCTCTCTCTCTCTCTCTCTCTCTCTCTCTCTCCCTACACACCTACTGCAGTGTGGACCCTCCACGCTTTTAGACATATTTATTGCTCAATCAGTATCAGGCGTATCGAGAAACGGTAAAAAAGAGATGATTCCTCGACCTATCCCCCGAAGTTTCCACAAAAACTGAGTGTTGAAATGTGGTCTCATATTCGAGTGACAGACGAAAAACGATTATCTTTTAAAAGGACTTCCGTAAGAGAAGAGTTTGTGTTACTCAACGTAATGCAACAAAAGCTCATGCATTTTATCAATCGAAATAGTAAACAAACCTGCTCTTTCTGCAATAAAAAACTAATGCGAGCAAATGTTGTATGTCGGGAAGTTGATTTCGGTATCCGATCGATTATATATAACTTGTTGAACTATTGGAGCAGGTTTGTGTACTATTTCGATTGATAAAATGCATGAGCTTTTGTTGCATTACGTTGAGTAACACAAACTCTTCTCTTACGGAAGTCCTTTTAAAAGATAATAAATGTACTTTTATTGGATTTCATATAAATCTATCTACATTAACATGAACCACAAAAATTTTTTTAAAAGAAATGTTATCTCCTCATCTGTGCCCGCTATCTCCTCATCTGTTCAACTGCGTGCTTGCTGAAATCTGTGCCAAGATGGACTTCGACTTCGTTGGAGCCGGACTGGACATTGGAGGACAGAAGCTGACTCATCTTTGTTATGCTGACGACATCATCCTTTTTGCACGTTCGGCCTCGGCTGCAAAAAGGATGCTGGAGGAACTCGCGGAGAAGAGCAGCGACTACGGGCTGTACGTGAACAGGAAGAAGACGGTGGTCATGAGCAACGGACCGAAGAAGAGCATTAGACTGGACGGAGGAGAAGTGGAGTACGTGGACAAATTCGTCTACCTGGGCCGCTCTCTTAGTTTTCTGGCTGACGACCGAGTGGAAGTGACAAGGAGGATACAGGCTGGCTGGGGCGCTTTCTTCCGCCATAGCCAGTTCCTGACGCTGAAGAGTGCGCCGATGCGACTGCGGAGGAAAGTATTTCGGATGGCAGTTCTTCCCGCACTCACCTACGCTGCCGAAACATGGAGTCTAAGGAGAGAAGACCTGCAGAAGCTGAAAACTGTCCAACGACGAATGGAACGAAAGATGCTCGGGTTGACTCTGCTGGACAAAGTGCCGTGCAAGGATATACGACGACTGACGGGATTACGAGACGTGCTGTGCGAGGCGAGATCAAGGAAGTGGAGGTTCGCCCGCCACATCATGACTTGCAACGACGACCGATGGACGCGACGCGTGATCGATTGGAACCCGCCAAGGAAAGGCAAGGCCGGTCGCCCCCATCTACAGTGGAGCGACGAATTCAAGAAGACGATCCAGACCAATAGGAGGACCCTCGAGGAGGAATGGAAGAGTGTGGCCGCGGACGCTGATGCAACAAGATGGAAGAATTTTGCTTCCCGGCGCTACTCTGTGAATGATTGATGTTTTGAGTTATGATCACATAATGCGATACCGGATAAATGTTGAATTGAATTGAATTGAATTGAATTGAAAAGAAATCCAACAGTTCACCCACCTTGTTGAGTCCAAAATTGTATAAAATTTGCAAAAAAGAGTTTAGGTAATGCTGATGGTAAAATTTACAATTCCAATGTCATTTCTATGTAAAATCATGTATTACAAAATATTTGCCAACAGCCGGAACCGAACTCGAGCCATGTGTCTCAACGGGCGCAATCGCTAACCACAACACTACTGTGCGCACGGCAGAGCGCGCGATCTAAACGATATCAGTGCAATCCACAGGCAGTGCGGATTGTGCACCTCTTGTCTGCTGGGGGCAGCCGGTGCGCGCCACCCCCCCCCCCCTAGAAAACGTTCCGTACACGGGGGATTGCCTGCCCCTCAGGGGGCGCGCGCGCGTATCTCGCTTCCTACAACAGCTAGCGTTACCAAAATCGAAACTTAACCATTTTCTAACATCCTGATAACATCTATCAGCATCACATTGTTCTCGTAAAGATTCTAAGGAACCTTTCGTTCAATCGCCTTTTGCCGATTCTAGCGCGCCACTAGGGTTAACACAAACCAACCAGCGCTGCCGCGCTGGTTGTAATATTCCAAATGGAAGTCATGGCCATCGTGTATGAGCATCACGATCCGCCATGAGCTGTCTGGGAGGATTCCAATGGTCTTATTCGAAGTCAGTAAATAAAATAAAGGATAAAGTAAACCGTCTCTCTCTCTCTCTCTCTCTCTCTCTCTCTCTCCCCCTACACACCTACTGCAGTGTGGACCCTCCATGCTTTTAGACATATTTATTGCGCAATCAGTATCAGACGTATCGAGAAAAGGTTAAAAAGAGATGATTCCTCGACCTATCCCCCAAAGTTCCCAGAAAAATGAGTTTCGAAATGTGGTCTCATATTCGAGTGACGGACGAAAAACGATATTCCAAATGGAAGTCATGGCCATCGTGTATGAGCATCACGATCCGCAATGGGCTGTCTGGGAGGATTCCAATGGTCTTATTCGAATTCAGTGAATAAACTAAAGCATCAAGTAAACTCTGTCTCTTTCCCTCTCTCTCTCTCTCTCTCTCTCTCTCTCTCTCCCTACACACCTACTGCAGTGTGGACCCTCCACGCTTATAGACATATTTATTGCTCAATCAGTATCAGGCGTATCGAGAAACGGTAAAAAAGAGATGATTCCTCGACTTATCCCCCAAAGTTTTCACAAAACTGAGTGTTGAAATGTGGTCTCATATTCGAGTGACAGACGAAAAAACGATATTCCAAATGGAAGTCATGGCCATCGTGTATGAGCATCACGATCCGCAATGGGCTGTCTGGGAGGATTCCAATGGTCTTATTCGAATTCAGTAAATAAAATAAAGGATAAAGTAAACCGTCTCTCTCTCTCTCTCTCTCTCTCTCTCTCTCCCTACACACCTACTGCAGTGTGGACCCTCCATGCTTTTAGACATATTTATTGCGCAATCAGTATCAGACGTATCGAGAAAAGGTAAAAAAGAGATGATTCCTCGACCTATCCCTCAAAGTTTTCACAAAAACTGAGTGTTGAAATGTGGTCTCATATTCGAGTGACAGACGAAAAAACGATATTCCAAATGGAAGTCATGGCCATCGTGTATGAGCATCACGATGGGAGGATTCCAATGGTCTTATTCGAATTCAGTAAATAAAATAAAGAATAAAGTAAACCGTCTCTCTCTCTCTCTCTCCCTACACACCTACTGCAGTGTGGACCCTCCATGCTTTTAGACATATTTATTGCGCAGTCAGTATCAGACGTATCGAGAAAAGGTAAAAAAGAGATGATTCCTCGACCTATCCCCCAAAGTTCCCAGAAAAATGAGTTTCGAAATGTGGTCTCATATTCGAGTGACGGACGAAAAACGATATTCCAAATGGAAGTCATGGCCATCGTGTATGAGCATCACGATCCGCAATGGGCTGTCTGGGAGGATTCCAATGGTCTTATTCGAATTCAGTGAATAAACTAAATCATTAAGTAAACTCTGTCTCTTTCCTTCTCTCTCTCTCTCTCTCTCTCTCTCTCTCTCTCTCTCTCCCTACACACCTACTGCAGTGTGGACCCTCCACGCTTTTAGACATATTTATTGCTCAATCAGTATCAGACGTATCGAGAAAAGGTAAAAAAGAGATGATTCCTCGACCTATCCCCCAAAGTTCCCAGAAAAATGAGATTCGAAATGTGGTCTCATATTCGAGTGACGGACGAAAAACGATATTCCAAATGGAAGTCATGGCCATCGTGTATGAGCATCACGATCCGCAATGGGCTGTCTGGGAGGATTCCAATGGTCTTATTCGAATTCAGTGAATAAACTAAAGCATTAAGTAAACTCTGTCTCTTCCCCCCCTCTCTCTCTCTCTCTCTCCCTGCACACCTACTGCAGTGTGGACCCTCCATTCTTTTAGACATATTTATTGCGCAATCAGTATCAGACGTATCGAGAAAAGGTAAAAAAAGAGATGATTCCTCGACCTATTCCCCAAAGTTTCCACAAAAACTGAGTGTTGAAATGTGGTCTCATATTCGAGTGACAGACGAAAAACGATATTCCAAATGGAAGTCATGGCCATCGTGTATGAGCATCACGATCCGCAATGGGCTGTCTGGGAGGATTCCAATGGTCTTATTCGAATTCAGTGAATGAACTAAATCATTAAGTAAACTCTGTCTCTTTCCTTCTCTCTCTCTCTCTCTCTCTCTCTCTCTCTCCCTACACACCTACTGCAGTGTGGACCCTCCACGCTTTTAGACATATTTATTGCTCAATCAGTATCAGGCGTATCGAGAAACGGTAAAAAAAGAGATGATTCCTCGACCTATCCCCCAAAGTTTCCACAAAAACTGAGTGTTGAAATGTGGTCTCATATTCGAGTGACAGACGAAAAACGATATTCCAAATGGAAGTCATGGCCATCGTGTATGAGCATCACGATCCGTCATGGGCTGTCTGGGAGGATTCCAATGGTCTTATTCGAATTCAGTAAATAAAATAAAGGATAAAGTAAACCGTCTCTCTCTCTCTCTCTCTCTCTCTCCCTACACACCTACTGCAGTGTGGACCCTCCATGCTTTTAGACATATTTATTGCGCAATCAGTATCAGACGTATCGAGAAAAGGTAAAAAAGAGATGATTCCTCGACCTATCCCCCAACGTTCCCAGAAAAATGAGTTTCGAAATGTGGTCTCATATTCGAGTGACGGACGAAAAACGATATTCCAAATGGAAGTCATGGTCATCGTGTATGAGCATCACGATCCGCAATGGGCTGTCTGGGAGGATTCCAATGGTCTTATTCGAATTCAGTGAATAAACTAAAGCATTAAGTAAACTCTGTCTCTTTCCCCCCTCTCTCTCTCTCTCTCTCTCTCTCTCTCTCTCTCTCTCTCTCTCCCTACACACCTACTGCAGTGTGGACCCTCCATGCTTTTAGACATATTTATTGCGCAATCAGTATCAGACGTATCGAGAAAAGGTAAAAAAGAGATGATTCCTCGACCTATCCCCCAAAGTTCCCAGAAAAATGAGTTTCGAAATGTGGTCTCATATTCGAGTGACGGACGAAAAACGATATTCCAAATGGAAGTCATGGCCATCGTGTATGAGCATCACGATCCGCAATGGGCTGTCTGGGAGGATTCCAATGGTCTTATTCGAATTCAGTGAATAAACTAAAGCATCAAGTAAACTATGTCTCTTTCCCTCTCTCTCTCTCTCTCTCTCTCTCTCTCTCTCTCTCTCTCTCTCTCTCTCTCTCTCTCTCTCTCTCTCTCCCTACACACCTACTGCAGTGTGGACCCTCCACGCTTTTAGACATATTTATTGCTCAATCAGTATCAGGCGTATCGAGAAACGGTAAAAAAGAGATGATTCCTCGACCTATCCCCCAAAGTTTCCACAAAAACTGAGTGTTGAAATGTGGTCTCATATTCGAGTGACAGACGAAAAACGATATTCCAAATGGAAGTCATGGCCATCGTGTATGAGCATCACGATCCGCCATGGGCTGTCTGGGAGGATTCCAATGGTCTTATTCGAATTCAGTAAATAAAATAAAGGATAAAGTAAACCGTTTCTCTCTCTCTCTCTCTCTCCCTACACACCTACTGCAGTGTGGACCCTCCATGTTTTTAGACATATTTATTGCGCAATCAGTATCAGACGTATCGAGAAAAGGTAAAAAAGAGATGATTCCTCGACCTATCCCCCAAAGTTCCCAGAAAAATGAGTTTCGAAATGTGGTCTCATATTCGAGTGACGGACGAAAAACGATATTCCAAATGGAAGTCATGGCCATCGTGTATGAGCATCACGATCCGCAATGGGCTGTCTGGGAGGATTCCAATGGTCTTATTCGAATTCAGTGAATAAACTAAAGCATCAAGTAAACTA